>CAXITT010000009.1:2844655-2855774 GCA_964033795.1 Lymnaea stagnalis
TTTTTTTTTTTAAATCATTTTTTTTTCCCCAAAAAAAAAAAAAAAAAAAAAAATATTAATGTTTTTTTTTTTTTTGTTTTTTTTTTAATTATCAAAGAAGGCGGCGTTAGCAAAAAGATAATTACAACAGATCTAGTGCGCACATATCCGAATTCACAAACTAAACAGTAAAAGAGGTTACCCGTAATGAGGCTTGTGATTAGTATGACGGAGTGTTCAAGGAAAGATGTAAACATACCATCGTTGTGTTCAACTGGTTGATAATTAATTAGAGGTCACATTGGGAAATGGCGTCGGTGGGTCGTTGAGTGCAAGCTCTTAATACTTCTCCACTCTCCCGTGGGTCTGGGCGGTTTGCTTCCACTCCGGAGGGAAGGTGTTGCGTTACCACCCACCCACCCCCCAACCGTCCAGGGAGTCTTTCAGTCGGGATGAAAGCTGGGACGAAACGGTCGCCTGGGAGCAGCTTTCTCACGGCCAAAATCATCGGCAAGGGTTTTAACCGCCATGCAAACCTCATCTCCATCAACGGCAACAAGTCATCATGTTACGACGTGACTACTCCCGCTGCGTTGGGAGGCATGCGGTCGTGGGCCGGGTTTTTTTTTTAGTTTCGGAAGAACAGTACCTTCCTACTAGTCCGCCACGCCACGAAGAGGCAAAACCCCATGTGGACGCCACGAAGAGGCAAAACCCCATGTGGACGCCACGAAGAGGCAAAACCCCATGTGGGCGCCACGAAGAGGCAAAACCCCATGTGGACGCCACGAAGAGGCAAAACCCCATGTGGACGCCACGAAGAGGCAAAACCCCATGTGGACGCCACGAAGAGGCAAAACCCCATGTGGACGCCACGAAGAGGCAAAACCCCATGTGGACGCCACGAAGAGGCAAAACCCCATGTGGACGCCACGAAGAGGCAAAACCCCATGTGGACGCCACGAAGAGGCAAAACCCCATGTGGACGCCACGAAGGGGCAAAACCCCATGTGGACGCCCCCAAGTGTTGGACTGTGATAAAACTTTAAAAAGGATTCATTAGACACGAACAACTTGTGTCAGTATGACACTACATGTTAAGCTTTAATAATAATTGTACATAACACACAAGTAGACGTTTCGGCACACGTGCCTTCATCAGTACAACAACAAAACATTTAAATAAGTATACATTATATTTACATAATATGTACACACATGTATCCTACCTAAAAAAAGGAGAAAAAATAAGAGTGGGCGCAAAAAATCAGACAGAAACAAAGTAAAGAAGAATGGATAGGGAGTGATTTGAAGAAAAATATAACAAAACCAAACAGGAAAAAGGCCTGTCAGCTACGTAAAATTGTGAATTTGGTTTATCCCATAATGGAGACAACGTACCAAATCTTGTTATTAATTTATTCTCCATATAGATCCTATCCGATGTGTTACTAGTATACCAGTAACTGCGATGTCAAAAACTCCATCATGGTTAGTGCTATTAAAATGTTTGGAGACCGGACAGAGAACCGGTTTATTTATGTTATAGAGCTGTTCTCTGAACCGGTCTCCAAGGCGACGAACTGTCCCTCCTACGCCTAATTTACCTTTACCAAGGATGGTGTAGATCACGTTGCGACTTGTGCAGGTAAAGCCATCTTTTATTTTGAACATTTCCAGAGGGAAAGTGATCTTATCAACTTCAATTACATGTGCTTCAACGTCTACGATTGCAACTTTTGGGTCCTTTATGTGCTATAATAGCAGGGAGGTGGCTTCTAACTACCATGTCCCTAGGGCTCTTGTGGATAACTGCACGTAGTCTATGTATATAGCTAATAACTGCAAGTAGTCTATGTATACAGCTAATAACTGCACGTAGTCTATGTATACAGCTAATAACTGCACGTAGTTTATGTATACAGCTAATAACTGCACGTAGTCTATTTATACAGCTAATAACTGCAAGTAGTCTATGTATACAGCTAATAACAACACGTTGTCTATGTATACAGCTAATAACTGCAAGTAGTCTATGTATACAGCTAATAACTGCAAGTAGTCTATGTATACAGCTAATAACAACACGTAGTCTATGTATACAGCTAATAACTGCAAGTAGTCTATGTATACAGCTAATAACTGCACGTAGTCTATGTATACAGCTAATAACTGCAAGTAGTCTATGTATACAGCTAATAACTCCAAGTAGTCTATGTATACAGCTAATAACTGCAAGTAGTCTATGTATACAGCTAATAACTGCACGTAGTCTATGTATACAGATAATAACTGCAAGTAGTCTATGTATACAGATAATAACTGCAAGTAGTCTATGTATACAGCTTATCAACAGCAACAAACACACTTATTATTATTAGTACAAGCCCTTTTTATCCCATATTTTGTTTCTTAAAGAAGGAATGTCATCATCATTATACCACTACAGTCAAATATCTGGACTCATACACTCCCACACATACACTCCCACACATACACTCCCACACATACACTCCCGCTCTTACATTCCTGATCTTAAACACTATTCAGATCTTACATTCCCACTTCTAAAATTACACTCCTAAGATCAAATGAGGCATTGGTTCTAAAACTTTTCTCTAGCCTGCAACCTCAACGAATTTTTTGACTCGGTGTCGCACCCCCTAGAAAGAATTCCTCAAAGTATTGCACCCACTGCAAACATTTGAAGAAATGTACTTTTAATTATTTTATTTTTTTAAAGACTCACGAAGACAGTTTGTAAAGCTTGACTCTTACAATCACAACTTGAAAGTCAGTGACTCCTCTGTTCATATAATCACTTTCCCCATGCACAAGTTTCCCCCCCCCAATGCACAAGTTGCCCCCCCCCCTTGAATGCCACATCGCGCCCTTGGGGGTTGGAAACCTTGAACTAAGAAAATAAGTTATTTATTCTTATGTTTAGAATCAGAGAGACCCGCACTATTATTGGTCTATTTTAGCGTAGCGTAAGTTTAAATTAGCATTTGTTATATTCAGTGTGAATCTCAACCAGTTTAGAGATTGTATAGAATTCTCACCCTTTCCTATTGAGAGATTTTATTTATGATCTCAACTCTGTTTTTAGAACGAAATAGCTCTACAATCGTTCAATGATTAACTGTGGAATATTGATGAGGCTGTTTGGTTTCTATAGTAAATTGAATTTATTTTCACGTCGTATAAGCTGAAAAGTTTTTTAAGCTGACAGGTATTTTTAACGTCCTATAAGGTGACATGACTTTTTCCCCGTCATACAGGCTGACAGATCTTTTTCTTGTCATATAAGCTGACAGGACTTTTTCCCGTCATATAAGCTGACAGGATTTTACCCGTCATATAAGCTGACAGTTTTTTTCACCTCATATAAGCTGACAGGTCTTTTCACCTCATATAAGCTGACAGTTCTTTTCACCTCATATAAGCTGACAGTTCATTTCACCTCATATAAGCTGACAGTTCTTTTCACCTCATATAAGCTGACAGTTCTTTTCACCTCATATAAGCTGACAGTTCTTTTCACCTCATATAAGCTGACAGTTCTTTTCACCTCATATAAGCTGACAGTTCTTTTGAACATTCTTTTTCTATGTCAGTTGTTGTTTTCTGCCTTTTTAAAACAGTGCGGTTTTTTCCTTAGACTTTTTCATCAAAATCTCGAACTTCCCCGCAATAAATCATCTTTGCCCAATTCGCTCGCTGTAAATCATTGTCCCGCCAATATCAAGTCATGCAGCCTGCTAGCACGCACGGCCAATTACGGCATGGCCAATCTCGGCACGGCCAATCTCAGCAAGGGCAATCTCGGCACGGGCAATTACAGCACGGCCAATCTCAGGACGGCCAATCTCAGCATGCCCAATCTCACATTGATATTTATCTGCACTCAAGTTCCTCTGATGGACAAAAACTTGAATGAAGAACAGTACTAACATGACCTCACAAACAATTGAATGGAGAACAGTACTAACATGACCTCACAAACAATTGAATGAAGAACAGTACTAACATGACCTCACAAACAATTGAATGGAGAACAGTACTAACTTGACCTCACAAACAATTGAATGGAGAACAGTACTAACATGACCTCACAAACAATTGAATGGAGAACAGTACTAACATGACCTCACAAACAATTGAATGGAGAACAGTACTAACATGACCTCACAAACAATTGAATGGAGAACAGTGCTAACATGACCTCACACACTGACAACTACATCATCTCGCTCTTGAATGGAGAACAGTACTAACATGACCTCACACACTTACAAGTACATCATCTCGCTCTTGAATGGAGAACAGTACTAACATGACCTCACACACTTACAAGTACATCATCTCGCTCTTGAATGGAGAACAGTACTAACATGACCTCACACACTTACAATCACATCATCTCGCTCTTGAATGGAGAACAGTACTAACATGACCTCACACACTTACAATCACATCATCTCGCTCTTGAATGGAGAACAGTACTAACATGACCTCACACACTTACAATCACATCATCTCGCTCTTGAATGGAGAACAGTACTAACATGACCTCACACACTTACAATCACATCATCTCGCTCTTGAATGGAGAACAGTACTAACATGACCTCACACACTTACAATCACATCATCTCGCTCTTGAATGGAGAACAGTACTAACATGACCTCACACACTTACAATCACATCATCTCGCTCTTGAATGGAGAACAGTACTAACATGACCTCACACACTTACAAGTACATCATCTCGCTCTTGAATGGAGAACAGTACTAACATGACCTCACACACTTACAAGTACATCATCTCGCTCTTGAATGGAGAACAGTACTAACATGACCTCACACACTTACAATCACATCATTTCGCTCTTGAATGGAGAACAGTACTAACATGACCTCACACACTTACAAGTACATCATCTCGCTCTTGAATGGAGAACAGTACTAACATGACCTCACACACTTACAAGTACATCATCTCGCACACAAACACCCACACCACATTAGTTGCCCTTCGCCGATTAACACCCAAGTGCCCCACAAAGTAACACCCCCTTGCTCGGTAACACCCCTCGCCTTAATACAACTAAAATCTGGAAACCTCACTCCTTTGCTAATTCACTTCTCAAACTATACCCTACAAATACATACAAACATACCTTCACATATAAAGTGCTTTGCACACTAACTCACTCGCTCACAAACCAACTCGCACACTAAATTCATCGCACACTAAATCCCTCGTACACTAACTTCCTCGCACACTAAATCCCTCGCACACTAACTCCATCGCACACTAAATCCCTCGCACACTAAATCTCTCGCACACTAAATCCCTCGCACACTAAATCCCTTGCACACTAACTTCCTCGCACACTATATCCCTAGCACACTAATTCCCTCGCACACTAAATCCCTCGCACACTAACTCCCTCGCACACTAACTAACGCACATATTCTGGTGAAGGTCTGAGATTACTCTCTTATGACCCCGGCTAGTAAATTGGCTATCAACTCCATCTGTTGAGCTGAGCCATACAACATTTCCCTCACAAAGGATCCTCCAACCGCCCTGGCTTCCCCCGGGAGATCTAGTGCGGGACACTCCGTCAACAGATGTTCTAAGGTCTCTGGGGCCAGGCTGCAGTGCCGGCAGGTAGGATCTCTGTTGTTGTCCAACCTCCAGAAATATGTGCGCAGGGGGCAGTGCTCGGTGCGCATCTGCGTAACTAAACTCTGCACTCTACGACCTAACCCCCACCATGGGTCTTGTTTGCTAGGAGTAGGCAAGTTCGAATAGACGCCTCTGGCGGTCGTGTTGTCAGCCCATTGCCTGTACCACTTCTGCCTGAAGTGGTCCGCCAGCCAGTTTTTGACTCCCAAGAAAGTCATTGGTACTTCTGGCTGAGGCTGGGCTGCCCCGGTTTTCGCCAGAGTGTCAGCTATCTCATTGCCACTGATGTTGACATGCCCTGGTATCCATTGCATTTCAACCTTGCACCCTATTTCATCAAGTCTGCATATGTCGTTGTGAATGACTTCGACCAAGCTTGTGGTACCCTGTCTCTTCTCCAAGATCTCAAGAGCGGATCTTGAGTCTGAGAAGACGACAATATCTAGCCCCGCATGTTCCGTCCCTTCCAGAGTGATACGGACTCTCTCCAAAGCCTTGTGCATAGCTATAAGCTCCGCGTCAAAGTTTGACGCTGTAGTCCCACAAGGCCCGGAGAGTTTTTCATTGGGTGGTCCACCTACTGGGTACTGAATAAGCGCACCGTACCCAGCAGTTCTTCTCCTAAAGTCAGCAGAGCCGTCCGTGAACACTTTCACAGGTATGTGCGTGAACACATCCATGGTCTCAAGGGCAGCCACTCTCTGTACATGTGCAGGGCTTCGTTTCGTCACTGCTGCATCTGTCAAGGCCAAATGTATGGAGGGGCGTGAGGGTTCCGCATAAGGCGGATTAACTGGGATTTGGGTCAGACGTTCACTAAATCCATCACACAATAACTCCACCGCACACTAAATCCCTCGCACAATAACTCCACCGCACACTAAATCCCTCGCACAATAACTCCACCGCACACTAAATCCCTCACACAATAACTCCACCGCACACTAAATCCCTCGCACAATAACTCCACCGCACACTAAATCCCTCGCACAATAACTCCACCGCACACTAACTCCCTCGCACACTAACTCCCTCGCACACTAACTCCCTCGCACACTAATATCTCGTCACGCCCTTACATTTCTGCACATACCAAAACCCTCGCCAAAACAAACACATTTGCCACAGATGCGACTCCGACCAAAATGTACGACTCCAACTCCTGACTCCGATAGCACAGCTCTCACCAAAATAATGTTATCATCTTTTTTTATTGTGTGTGTGTGTTTGTTTGTATCATTAATAGTTACCGTAAGTTTGCCTTTTTTTTCTTCCCATTCCAGTTTGTAGCCCACCCACATTGCCAACAACTGCTGACCTCCATCTGGTACGCTGGACTTCCGGGTTGGAGAAAACGGAATGGCGTCATGAAGTTCCTCACGTGCATCGGTCTCATCCTAATCCTCCCGTTCATGTCCATCTACTACCTCATCTTTCCCCGCTCCAGGATTGGACAACTTCTAAGATCTCCTTTCATGAAGTTCCTCTACCACAGGTTCGCTCGTCTTTCGTTCACGTCTTGTCAGACGTTATTATTGAGACGCCACCAGTCGGGACAATCGAGACGCCAGTGAGGAGGTGTTTGTTTGGATTTTGGGGGGTGGGGGTGTATAATCAAATAGTCTGTTTTTTATATTTTCCCAAAACAACAAAATGGAAGGGGTGGGGGGGGGAACAGGGAGATGCTGCACACGTCTGATAATTCATAGCTTGGTCTTTCAAGCTATTAACTATAAACGAACCAAATGTCAGTTAAAACAACAAAATGGAAGGGGTGGGGGGGGGGGAACAGGGAGATGCTGCACACGTCTGATAATTCATAGCTTGGTCTTTCAAGCTATTAACTATAAACGAACCAAATGTCAGTTTTTATGAATTGCTTGGCCTTGCTGTAAGTTTAAGGGAAATCTTAGTCTTTGAAAGGAAAGTCCTACTGAATGTAAAAGTGGCCATTGGTGTTAGTCAGATAAAATACGTTGTGTGATGAAATGGATCAGTCGGATTTAATGGGCGTAAAAACTTAGTCATTAATAAGAGTTGATTGGATGGATCAGTGAGATTTAATAGAGGATGGGGATTATAAGTAGATGCACTGACCAGTTACAAATGGGGCCACGTCAGTAGCGTGCATGGTCAACGGGCCAGCACATCTCCTATATGATGTGTGGGTTGAAATTTTTCGAATTAAAAAAAATCTAAACTTCTATAGATCGCGCCAAAAAAAAAATGTTACATCTGATTTTGGCTCCTGGCTCTCATGGTCAAGTTAGCCGTCCTGCGCTAAAGAAAACTTCACCGACAAAGTACTGCCGTTGTTCCCTTCGTTAGTTAGACTTTCTCTTTGTGTCGGATTTAGGCATGTCTGCCCTGGCACTCTTGAGTCAGGTCCAACAAGAATGCCATTTATTTGCAAATAAGTAAATGTCACCGACCTTGCTGTAATCCCTGTCCTGGTTCCATCACCGTCTCCTGAATCCCTGTCCTGGTTCCATCACCGTCTCCTGAATCCCTGTCCTGGTTCCATCACCGTCTCCTGAATCCCTGTCCTGGTTCCATCACCGTCTCCTGAATCCCTGTCCTGGTTCCATCACCGTCACCTGAATCCCTGTCCTGGTTCCATCACCGTCTCCTGAATCCCTGTCCTGGTTCCATCACCGTCTCCTGAATCCCTGTCCTGGTTCCATCACCGTCTCCTGAGATATCTTCAGATGAAATCGGTGAGAATTATTTCCAAGAGTCAAGTCCTCCACCCCCTCCCTCACCCCCTGATTTTCTTTTCAACGCTTGGATTCCCAAATGATGTAAATCTTTTTCCACACCATCCATCCAACTACGCCTAGGTCTTACTTTAAGCCGTTTTCCTCTGGGGTTTTAGTGATGCACCCTCTTCACGCCCCTGTCATTTGGCATTCTTTCCAAGTGTCCTGCCCAGCGTAGCCTACCCTTTTTATTTCTGCTACTAGCGTGGGATCTTGATATAGTCTTTGCAAGTCCTGGTTGGTTCATATTCTCCATACCATCCATATTGATCCCTTTTTGGTCCATAATATTTTCAGGGGAACTTTTCTCTCCAATGTGTTTAAATGGTTTTCTGCCGCTTTTGTTAGGGTCAAGGTTTCCCCACCCCCTTTCCCCGGCTACATGCATTACAAGTAAAAATGTACTGTAAGTGAAACCTTCAGATTTCCCCAAAGCATTTGACGCGGGAGTCAATAAACTATAAATTACTTCCGGTTCAAAACTTGCCCCGCTTAATAAATTACTTCCGGCTGACAACTTCCCCTGCGTAATAAATTACCTCGAATTCTGCTTATCATTGATATTTTGTTTATTTCACTTTAAAATTGCTTGATTGCTAAATAAATCAAAGCTCATAAAGTATCAAAGTCGTCGACCTCACACGTACGAAAAAAAATGTTACATTAAATTGTAGGTCCTCTAGAGCAGCGGTTCTCAACCTGTGGGTCGCGACCCCTTTGGAGGTCGAACGACCCTTACACAGGGATCGCCTACGACTATCGGAAAACACATATTGATGAAGTAGCAACGAAAATAATTTTATGTTTGCTGGTCACCAGTCACCACAACATAAGGAACTGTATTAAAGGGTCGCGGCATTAGGAAGGTTGAGAACCTCTGTTCTAGATGGAATGAGTCACTTGCCCCGAAATCATGTAATAGTAAACATAAATGAAATATACAATATTTTTTTATTTTTTTGGCTTTATTTATTGATGGTTTAACATTTGGACTCATTGATCAGATTAAACTAATACATACGAATGATTACTTGTTTCATTAAGTACTCGATTTCCTGGTACTTGATTACTTGGTTCATTAAGTACTCGATTACCTGGTACTTGTTTACTTGGTTACTTGTATGAATATCTATACGGTATAGAAAGTATAAAAGTAAGTCCACCGTACAAAAAAAAATACCGATTTCGAGGTCTCACATTGATAAATCACATCTACACCAACTTTAAATCGTGAATAAGTTTCCATTCAACTTCAAGCATGTACTCATTTACTGATTCTTTTATCAGGAGTAACAATTTAAGCATAAAAATCAAGACTATTTTTTTTTTGAAGAGTTTTGTCCACAAAAATGTTCCCCGCTATTCCGTTGTAAAAAGATATGGCTCCAAATATGGTCCTTGCCTCACCCTGGGACCTAGTAAGGCCATAGCCTTACCCAGGTATTACTTAAGGTCCTAGCCTCACATATAGACCACTTAGGGCCCTAGCCTCACCCAAGCACCACTTAAGGCCCTAGCCTCACTCAGGCACCACTTTAGGTCCCAGTCTCATCCAGGCAACACTTAAGGCCCTAGCCTCACCCAGGCACCACTTTAGGCCCTAGCTTCACCCAGGCACGTCTTAAGGCCCTAGCCTCACCAAGTTTAGCTACCCATTGTTCAAACTCTAATTGTTAGTGCTATTAGACATCTGTGAATATTTAAAAACAATGGCCTTGTTCCCTGCATTAATTCCAGTGCCAGTTTTGGTGTCTTCCTCTTCCTGCTCGTGTGCGCCTCTACTGACATCATCAACAACGAGCCAAAGAGAGACAAATTTCGTGGGCCGGAACCCTCGGAATTAGAGTGGATGATTGTGCTATGGGTCACAGGTGAGATAGGCACTTGTAGTAGTAACTAGTAGAAGGTAGATGCTTGTGCGATGGGTCACAGGTGAGGGAAGCCATTGTAGTAGAAAGTAGATGATAGTTCTATGGGTCACAGGTTTGATAAGCACTTGTGGTAGAGGGTAGATGATTGTTCTAGTGGTCACAGGTGAGGGAAGCAATAGTAGTAGAATGTAGTGGGTAGATGATTGTTCTATTGGTCACAGGTGAGGGAAGCAATAGTAGTAGAATGCAGTGGGTAGATGATTGTTCTATGGATTAAATGGGATTGGATTAATTTTAACAAATGTGTAATCTGAATAGATGCTTCTTGTTGCGGGCTATACATTTTTGACCTGTTTTAAATGACTCAGATTAGTATGCTCGATTCTATGCTTAGTCCACTTACACTTACACTTACACTTACACTTACACTTACCGGTACATATGATTTAAGAGTTGCGGACGTTCAAGAGTAGCCGAGCGTGACTTCCACCCCCACCCACACCCCCACCCACACCCCCATCCCCACCCACACCCCACCCCCACCCACACCCACACCCACACCCACACCCACACCCACACTCACGCCCACACCCACACACACACTCACACCCACACTCAGAACCACACACGCCCACACCCACACTCACACTCACACCCACACTCACAACCACACTCACGCCCACACCCATACCCACACTCACACTCACACCCACACTCACACCGACACTCACACCCACACTCACACCCACACTCACACCCACACTCACACCCACACTCACACCCACACTCACACCCACACTCACACCCACAC
>CAXITT010000009.1:2856171-2908083 GCA_964033795.1 Lymnaea stagnalis
CCCCCACACACACGCCCCCACCCACCCGCTCCCACACACACCCACACCCCCACCCCCATCATGGCTCCTGTATTTAACATGGCTCCTGTATTTAACATGGCTCCTGTATTTAACATGGCTCCTGTATTTAACATGGCTCCTGTATTTAACATGGCTCCTGTATTTAACATGGCTCCTGTATTTAACATGGCTCACTACTTCGACTTGTTTTATTTGATACGAATTTCGCCCGTATATGTCTGGACCCCGACTGACCCCCATCTGACCCCGAATGACCCCTGTCTGACCCCGAATGACCCCCTATCTTAAATTGTCCAGGGTTCGTGTGGGCAGAGTGCAAGCAGCTCTGGGACGAGGGTCTGAAGGCATACATCAGTCAGTGGTGGAACTGGCTGGACTTCATCATGCTGTCGTTGTACCTGGCCACCTTCTCCCTTAGGATAGTCGCCTACTTTCAGGTATCAAGCAAATGTTCAGTCTTTGTTGGACGGATACTTATGTGTTTGTGTGTGCGTGTGTGTGTATGGACTTCATTAATTAAGTTAAACAATTTCAGTACGTTTACTGATAGCTTTCTTTATTATAGATGAATCTATTATACATTACTCTAGTATAGCTTGCTTTATTAAGCTTTCTTTATTATAGATGGATCTATTATAGATATATCTGTTAGAATCATTTTTCTCCGTATTTTGAAGAGTTACTGAAAAACCTTTTTTTTGTGAATGTAGCCATATATTTTGTAGAGGACATCTAACGATTTAATGACAGTACCGGGTAATTGGAGAATAAGGAGTCTTGGGTAAATCTGTACTTTAATTACCGGTATTTCTTTAAAAGCCCAAAACTGCTTTTTCCATGAAGTTATGGGAAAATGCGGCAGTGAAGCCATACATTATAGTTTCACCATGCCCTATTCAAAAGTCCTTTGCGACACTAAATATTAAACCGAGTAGATACAAGTAACCTAGGGAAGTGGGCCCAAAAATAGCTACATTTTTATTAATGAAAATAACGGTCAATCTTCAATACTAGGGTAATCATTTTACAGCGAGGAAGTAAGTGTAACTTATTTGTTGCTTCAAAAGTTTTCTTCTGGATTGGCTAATAGCTGACTCTTTAACATGTGTATATATACTTGACTAGCTGACTCTATAAGTCTATAACATGTATATTTCTGTGTTAAAACATGAGTTGCAGATCGAGTCAGGTCGCTATGGAGACAGAGAAATGTTACGTAAGCAATGGCCAGAGAACGACCCAACTCTCATCTCAGAAGGACTTTTTGCTGTGGCCAATGTCTTCAGCTTTGCACGCATTATTTACCTTTTCCAGGTTGGTACAGCCACACGAACGTCAGCTTGAATGTCAGGAAATGATCATATAGTGTTGATTAATGTCAGTTTGAAAATTAGGAAATTATCATATAGTTTTAATTACTTTCAGTTTAAAGTTCAGGAAATTATCATTTATTTTAAAAAATGAAAGAAAGATCCAAGTCCTTTATTAGCTGCGGGGGTACTAAATAAAAAGGTGGGGTCGGGGTCGTTTAGTTCACTCATATCAAGCACTTTTAACCAACCTCAAGTGTAAAATCGTTGTTTATAAAAGGAATTTGGAGCAGATTTTTTTTGGCCCTAGGAAGTTTGCTGCTGTTCTCCGAGGAAAATATGTTCACAAATAAGGAAAAAATATAAATTGAAATGAAAAAAACGAAATTGTTATTTTTATAAAAATTTTATAAACAGCACCTCTATCCACTCCAGATCTCCAACCACACCCTTGTAATGATTTTATCTCCACCTCCCCAGGCCAACCAACACCTCGGTCCACTCCAGATCTCCCTGGGATGTATGCTCATCGACATTGCCAAATTCCTGTTCATCTTCTTCCTGGTCGTGTCATCGTTCGCTTGTGGACTCAACCAACTCTACTGGTACTACAAGGACACTGACCCGTCTGACGAAGACATGTTCTTCACGTGAGTTTTTGCCCTTGTCTCAGATTTCTAATTTTCACCGTATCTTATTAAAACTAATTGGGATTTTCATGTTTGTTAATGAACAGTGCACCATCGTCTTGCAGAACTAATTATTAATATTTCAATTTAATTGGCATTTTTAAGTTATAAAGCGCATGTTAATTGAAACTATGTATCCCTGCGCCAAAAAAATTAAATAAAGTAAATAGATTAAAGTCAATCTAAAAAGGTATTAAATTTTGACAGTTTCAGCTCAATGTTAGAATTAAGTATGAGAGTGGTCGCATAGCTTCGACTAGAGGCTCTTGGCGTAAATTGCTTGTTTTAAAGTTTCAACTTAAATATAGCACTCCGCCGTCTGCACAATAAATCATTTAACTGAAAAACTCGCGTACCATCGAGTGGAGTCCATGCTGTGATCGCATCTTTACAACGTCATAAAATTCTTAGAGATATATCATAAGACATGTAATTGTGTCATATAATGACCACCTAGATGCCATATAATGACCACTACGATGTCATATAATGACGACTACAATGTCATATAATGACCACTACGATGTCATATAATGACCACTACGATGTCTTATAATGACCACTACGATGTCATATAATGACCACCACGATGTCATATAATGACCACTACGATGTCATATAATGACCACTACGATGTCATATTTCCACTTCAAGCCTCCCCTACCCTAGTTCCAAACCGTACTCTAAAAAAAAAAGAAATCGCAAGGCTTCGGTAAAGATTTATTGATCAACTGACTCTTTATTGGCTCCACGAATCCTTTTGGTTTAACACACATCACACTTTTGTAACTTCTCTAACTATATTTGTTTGTAACTTCTCATTTGTTTGTAACTTCTCATTTGTTTGTAACTTCTCATTTGTTTGTAACTTCTCATTTGTTTGTAACTTCTCATTTGTTTGTAACTTCTCATTTGTTTGTAACTTCTCATTTGTTTGTAACGTCTCATTTGTTTGTAATTTCTCATTTGTTTGTAACTTCTCACTTGTTTGTAACTTCTGATTTGTTTGCAACTTCTCACTTGTTTGTAACTTCTCACTTGTTTGTAACTTCTCACTTGTTTGCAACTTCTCACTTGTTTGCAACTTCTCACTTGTTTGCAACTTCTCACTTGTTTGTAACTTCTCACTTGTTTGTAACTTCTCACTTGTTTGTAATTTCTCATTTGTTTGTAACTGCTCACTTGTTTTTAACTTCTGATTTGTTTGCAACTTCTCACTTGTTTGTAACTTCTCACTTGTTTGTAACTTCTCACTTGTTTGCAACTTCTCACTTGTTTGCAACTTCTCACTTGTTTGCAACTTCTCACTTGTTTGCAACTTCTCACTTGTTTGTAATTTCTCATTTGTTTGTAACTTCTCACTTGTTTGTAACTTCTTACTTGTTTGTAACTTCTCACTTGTTTGTAATTTCTCATTTGTTTGTAACTTCTCACTTGTTTGCAACTTCTCACTTGTTTGCAACTTCTCACTTGTTTGTAACTTCTCACTTGTTTGTAACTTCTCACTTGTTTGCAACTTCTCACTTGTTTGTAACTTCTCACTTGTTTGTAACTTCTCACTTGTTTGCAACTTCTCACTTGTTTGTAACTTCTCACTTGTTTGCAACTTCTCACTTGTTTGTAACTTCTCACTTGTTTGTAACTTCTCACTTGTTTGTAACTTCTCACTTGTTTGTAACTTCTCACTTGTTTGTAACTTCTCACTTGTTTGTAACTTCTCACTTGTTTGTAACTTCTCACTTGTTTGCAACTTCTCACTTGTTTGTAACTTCTCACTTGTTTGTAACTTCTCACTTGTTTGTAACTTCTCACTTGTTTGTAACTTCTCACTTGTTTGTAACTTCTCACTTGTTTGTAACTTCTCACTTGTTTGTAACTTCTCACTTGTTTGCAACTTCTCACTTGTTTGTAACTTCTCACTTGTTTGTAACTTCTCACTTATTTGTAACTTCTCACTTGTTTGTAACTTCTCACTTGTTTGTAACTTCTCACTTGTTTGCAACTTCTCACTTGTTTGTAACTTCTCACTTGTTTGTAACTTCTCACTTGTTTGCAACTTCTCACTTGTTTGCAACTTCCCACTTGTTTTTAACTTCTTTTTTGTTTGTAACTGCTTACTTGTTAGTAACTTCTCGCACATCTATTCCACCAAGCATCACCCTTCACCCCACCACCCCATCCCTCAACGCTATCTCTTGGCTCCTCCCACAGGCTCTTCACCCCACCCCTAACGATGGCTCATATCTCTTGGCTCCTCCCACAGGCTCTTCACCAGCTACGTGACGTTGTTCTGGTCCATGTTCAGCTTGACCAATCCCAGCAAGCTGCAACTGAACAGCACCCAGATTTTCACCAGGACGGTTGGGGAGCTCCTGTTCATGGCCTACCACGCCATGGCCATTATCGTCCTGCTCAACATGCTCATCGCTATGATGTCCAGCTCCTTCCAGGAAATAGAGGTCAGTTCTTGGAAACTGGGTGAAAGTCAAATATTGCTACTGTCATATTAGTATGGTATATGAGGTGTCAAAATAATTGTCAAATGCATCAGACCGGTCACTCTGACTTCAGAAGTTCGACTCCTATTGCAGTTTCACTGAAACTTCTATCGTTAAATCGCTTTTTCAAATATTAAATTGGGGTCATCTAATCATCAATCCATTCTATGACTCACAACGTTTTATTTTGGCTGATTTGCGATAAAAGCGTCCCTCTCCATACTTTGGCTACTTCCCGTCTCCCCTCAGTTATAAATAAGTGTCTAACTTTTCTCCACATCTAAGAATCTCTAACTCTACACCTGTCCAACTCATCGAATGTCTAACTCTACAACTGCCCAACTCCACGAATGTCTAACTCTACAACTGACCAACTCCACGATTGTCTAACTCTACAACTGCCCAACTCTACAACTGCCCAACTCTACAACTGCCCAACTCAACGAATGTCTAACTCTACAACTGTCCAACTGCCCAACTCGACGAATGTCTAACTCTACAACTGTCCAACTCCACGAATGTCTAACCGTCTTATTGCCTCCCCCAGAACCACGCCGACATGGAGTGGAAGTTCGCCCGGTCCAAGCTGTGGATGGGGTACTTCGATGAGGGCTCCACCCTCCCCGCGCCCTTCAACCTAATCGTCAGCCCCAAGTCAATCTACTACTTGGTGATGTGGATCAAGGGATTTGTCTCTGATTGTTTTTGCCGCCAGGGGGCACGATACAACACGAGACGCCGGAAATCGTCTGAGGGGACCATCAGGGTACTCACCGTGTGATGTGTGGTGTCTGGGCTAGTCAGGGCCCTCAGATTGTGGGCCTTTAATAGTTCTAGCCTTCTTGTAGAAATCTACATTTTAACTTCTACTTCTCCATTTTTCTTAAATCTGACAGAAGTATCTCTGCCTCTGCTTCTTGTCTGTCCCTCTTACTATTTTGCACTTTTCCTCGGATACCTGATATATAATTGCTTTTTTTAAATTTATTATTATTTTTTTTTTTTTAATTTCCTTAATTTTCACCCTGGTGCATTAATGAGTTCCATTTTTTCCCCAAGAAAAATCCTATCATCATTGTTAACCTGTTTTAAAGCAACAGCTCCATCAATTAATTTTTTTTAAAAAAAGCATGTTTGTTTAAAATGTTTACCTGTTTCTATTCCAAGTTGTATTTCTTAAATTCTCTCCAAAATCTCTCGATAGCTCCAGAACAATATAAACAGTAACAGGTTTTAACCACAACTATACACTTTAACATAGTCCATCAAATCGTTTTTGAATTTTGTGTGTGAAGCATTGGCAGTGGCGGATTTGGGTGGTTGTGTGTGTGGGGGGGGGGGGGAGATCCACAAAGAACCCTTACATGCCATCTAAGATAAGCGGAATGGCATTGTCACAGTGTGTGGGGGGATCCACAAAGAACCCTTACATGTCATCTAAGATAAGCGGAATGGCATTGTCTCAGTGTGGTGGGGGGGGAGAGATCCACAAAGAACCCTTACATATCATCTAAGATAACCGGAATGGCATTGTCACAGTGTGTGTGTGTGTGTGGGGGATCCACAAAGAACCCTTACATGCCATCTAAGATAAGCGGAATGGCATTGTCACAGTCTGTGGGGGGGATCCACAAAGAACCCTTACATGTCATCTAAGATAAGCGGAATGGCATTGTCACAGTGTGGGGGGGGGGAGTCCACAAAGAACCCTTACATGCCATCTAAGATAAGCGGAATGGCATTGTCACAGTAATTAAAAATCGCGTGAACGTGCCTTGTCCTACTTGTGCCTTGTCCTACTTGTGCCTTGTCCTACTTGTGCCTTGTCCTACTTGTGCCTTGTCCTACTTGTGCCTTGTCCTACTTGTGCCTTGTCCTACTGTCATCTGCCTTGATCCGCCACCGCTCATCTTGTTGCATGCTTTGTTGTTGTCGTGGCTCGTGTGTCTGCCCCTGCCGTACAACATGTCCCCCCTGCCGTACAACATGTCCAATTCAACGATATCCTTACGGTGGAAATGTTCAGGATTAAAAAATTGGCAAATAGAAAAATCCTTTAAGGCAAACATTGTTACCGTATGTAAAAGGAATAGAGGTAAGTAATTAGATCTAAATCGGTATCGGCTCCTAGATGGCAGCGAGTGTAGCCGACTTTTCCAATGAGTAGTTGTTTCGATTTTGCTATTTTATCTTTCAATTACAAATTATCAACTTGCTTGTTAACTTTTTCACTATATTATATGTCATTATAATTAATTTTTTTTAAAAATAATAATCTAATCTTATATCATGGGAATGACTTCTAAACACAGTCGTAATCTATAATACCCTTAAAATCTGAATTATCGCTTAGGTTATCATTGTGTACCTACTGTAGAGAACTCTCTGACTTTAATAGCGTTTTCATGTTGTCCCTAATGTGGCAGATAGAGCTATTTGAATGACGTAGAATGCATGATATAACTGGGTTATTTTATTATTGTTTTGATGTTTTTATTTTCTAGTCAAAGAAGACGGTGGCGCCATCAGACTTGGGCGTGTTCAAGGTAGGTGGTGAGTTCTGTCGTAGGTCTTAACATTTGCCGATACACTGCTTTTACCTTGTACCTGCAGGGCCCTGCAGAGGCCGAGGAAGCTGAGTAAATCAATCGGTGCCCCTGCTCGCATGGGGGCCCCTAAACAACGGACTTTTTAAACACTTCTTAATGGTGTGAAGGCCACTATGGGGGAAAAAAAAGAGATTTATAATGAGTACTAGACTCCATTGATAAGGAGAAATATAATTCGATGGGATTGTTGCCCCATTTTTCTCAGGCAGAGAGCCTTGGACACCCCTCTGTATTCACCGATTGTTGTTTGGGGGAAGGCAAAGGGAGCTATATTAACATCCATTGGGCCATCTTTGGCAGTAAAAAAGGGCACTTGCCTCCAACTTGTCTGCTATAAATAACGCAATAAAATAATGCAAGAGCCAGTCCTGACTTACGCTTCATATTAATCATATTGATGGTGGAAAATCTCATTTTCAAAATCATTTGGAAAAAAGATAGATAGCTCTTTACGAAAACAAGAATGTGGTCTAATTTTGATGGACTGGGGTGGAATGGGGGGACAGAACTAGTTTGGTATATCAAACGGGTGAATGAGACTCGTTAACCTTGGTCGGCAACTCATCTAAGAGAAGGAAACTCTGAATTCAAACCCGGAATTGGAGTCCCGTAAGGCGCAAACAATGACAATTCCTGCAACCGAACCCATCCCTGGTCGTCTTGACGTAGAGTCTTGCCACTGGATATGGTGGGCTCGGACGAGAGAGTGAGGTAGACGCCGCGCAACTCTTCTTCACTTTAAACAAAGTCATCCGCACAAGTCATCAGTCACCAGATGACTCGATGGTCCTCGTCGATCCTCGACGGACGAACAATAATAATAATGGTATATCAAAAGGGTGATAGCTTTTCTAATGGTTAAAACAAATCATGGTATAAAGTTAATATCTAAACAAGTTAATTTTACTATGGTGACTTAGTCACAATTTTCAATGTTGAACGTCATGAAATCAAAATTAGATTTAGATCTAATCAAATATTGCACAACATTGGAATTTAATCAAGTATTTTACAACTTTAGAATTGAAGCACTTTTAAAAAAAATAAAATTAGTCTTTAATATTTTAAAAATATTTGACAGACCCTACATTAATGATGACATTAAAAACACCAGGATGACGTCACTTCCTGTCCTTTGAAGCTATAAATCCGGGGCATTTCATTTTAAATGATTCTTTTAACAGTTTGTATTCTGTAAGTTTGAGTGACATGCCCCCACCTCCGAAAACACATGCACACACATATAAAAATCTAAATTTAATTGACAATTTAAACTGTTGTAAATTGAGATCTTTCACAAATGTCTAATATGTATGGGTGTTAACAGATTTATTATTGTTATGTTTTTAACTGTTGTTTGAATTTATCGTTTCTTTTCGTGAATGTTTTCAAGTGAATGTCTTACGATTTTCAGACAAAACAAAGCGGTGAAATCTTTACCAATTCCGATACTGTAAGTATCTAATGCTTAATCGCATGTCATATTTACTGTGGTCAACATGACGAATGTAAAACTTTCCGAAAATCTTCAAGAAGGTTCATCACAATTTTTTTAGAGAAATGCTGGTGTAGGTGTGGGTGATTGTTGTGTCGGTGTTTGTGTTATTTTTAGCACGAGCATGATGTACATCGGAGTGTTGATTAGAGTCTTTTTTTTTTTTTTGGTCAGTTTTTGATGACAGAAATGGTGGAACAGAGATTCTCATATACTCGGTCTCATATACTCGGTCTCATATACTCGGTCTCATATACTCGGTCTCATATACTCGGTCTCATATACTCGGTCTCATATACTCGGTCTCATATACTCGGTCTCATATACTCGGTCTCATATACTCGGTCTCATATACTCGGCTCACACGATCAAATATTCGTCACAATTCCTTTTCAGCACCCAATTGAGTACCGATAAATCAAAACAGTGTTTTCAAAAAAGAAATGTGACGAAAATGTGATCGTGTGAAATGAGTATTGCTATTAGACGAGGGAAGACCCTTCAATAAATTTGATGAGACGAAGGCTGTGTTCTGTGTGGCCTGTTTTGAATGGCAGACACAAATAAAACTCAAGACATTTAACCCAAATTGTTCTGATGGGCGCCTCTAGACGGAAATATTTCTATAGCGATAAGATATTTAAAAAATAATAATAATAACTTAAAAATAAAAAAAAAAAAAGACTTTCGATCAATGTCGAGTTAAAGCCACTAAAATGTAGAAAATAATTTAAAATTTCTTAAATTTCACCACACAAAGAAAGTAGGTCCCGAAGTGTAGATGAGAACTCTATGAAGACGAAGTATTTGAAATGACTGTATACAAAAATCAAATATGTTTTATTTAATACTCTTTTCATTTCGTTGCTTTGTCATTTTGTTTGTTTCTTTGTTTGTTTGTGGTAGAGTCTTGCATCTCAATTTCCTGGGGTCCAATTGAGCTGCAAGTGTATAAAGTTAAAGCTATGTATAACAATTATCTATTTTAGGATGGACATATGACACCATCATGTTCTGTCTGTTATCTGTGCTTCTTTTTAATCATATCAACGTATGTAACATATCACCATTCAAATTATTGATGTACCATGTGTCTCAAATGAATGTTTCACGTTGTGATTATAAAGGGGCATGCAGTGCATGATGTTGAAGAACTATACTATTACCACCACATTCTTTTACATTGGTTTTGACAATTAATTCCTATTGTGTGTGTTTTTCCCCTTGTACTTTCAAGAGACCAACCTACAACGGGCTGAGCATCGTGCCACAAACTGAACCTGTCCCTTGTGCTGTAAATCAAGATATTTCTCAGCAGTATCAGGTGAGTAACTTGGTCGAGTCAATTTTAGGCCTAACCCGTAATTGCCTATACCCACTACCACTATTCGGTTGGCGTCAACTTCTCTCATTAAATATAATGATGTGCATCAAGGAAACTCAAATTTTACTCCTTCTGTTAAAACCGTTTAATTATGGCCTAATTTTGAAGACATCAGGTACGGCTTGTTATCAGAGTGACTTCCGTTATAAACGTTCGGGAAATTATTATTTAAAAACAAACAAGAAAAAAAAAAAAAAAGTTTGACTTTTATAATTATAAATATGGATTTAAATTTTACGCCTTCTGTTAAAACCGTTTAATTATGGCCTAATTTTGAAGACATCAGGTACGGCTTGTTATCAAAGTGAATTCCGTTAAAAACGTTCGGGAAATTATTATTTAAAAACAAACAAGAAAAAAAAAAAAAAAGTTTGACTTTCATAATTATAAATATGGGTTTCAGTGAAACAAGGTGAGTGTAAAAGTTGATGTAGATGGCAAACGATAAGTGGCATCTCAAAGGGGGGCGACTTCAAATTCTAGAACAGCTGTATCAGTTTGTATAGTTGTCACAGACACTGAGGTACTAGCACCAGGAGGTTTCCCAGGCATACACACCTTATTAATGCAGTCCCGGCTTCGCTGCTCGGGCCATAATGCGAGAATTTTTACCCCCCCCCCCCCCCAAATCCAAATGGGAAATCCAAGAACCAGGGAGGCGGGTTGCCTTGGGGGGGGGGGCATAAGAAACGCTTTAAAGAAACACTGAAGGCATCTTTGAAATGATGTCACAGTGCCCCGGACACGTGGGGAACGGTCCTCAAAGGATCGAGACTCGTGGCGCTCTTCCATACTCAAGGGCTCAATGCAACATGAGGCTGGCATAACAGCTGTTGCAGAACACAAAAGACAAGCCAGCAAAGCCCGAGTTAACTCCGTACGAGGAGCTACCCCCATCCATCCCCGTTATCTTCTGCAGCAGAACATTTCGTGGCAGGATCGGCCTGATGAGCCATCTGTGCACCCACAGACATATTCAGCCTTAGCAACATGCCGATGTTTAAAATCGGCGTGATCGACTTTTGGACGGACGATTGGTGAAGCAAAAACAAATGCTCAAAGAATTAACCATTTTCAAATGTTTTAGTCTCGCTTGACAATTTTTCTAGCTGCAATGGTGGAACGGGGGAGGAGGTGGTACATAATCCCTCTTTGTAAGACTAATCTTCAGGAGCACCATGTAATTTTAGTATTACCCTTTTCGTATGGAATGGATTTTAGACAGATTTAGAAATGTAAAGACCGATAATCACGCACTGTCCTTTTACAAACATGCTGGTAGTTAATTTTGAGAGAAATTTACCATTCAGTCAGAGAATACATTAAATGCACATGTAGCTAAAACTCTGCTATCCAAATAGCTAATTGTCACGTTCAGATCGCGTGAGTTTTTCTGTGTCAACTTCTATAATGTTAATTTGACCAATCGTGGGTGAGTTTATTTTCCCCGTGTGCCCCACGAGTTTTTATTTTTCTCGGTCAAGGTATGACTGGTGTGCTGTGTCGGGAGGAACCACGTGAGGATAAGAGTGTGTGAGATGAGTTTTAAGGAGTGAACAGTGGCGAGTGCTGTGGATATGGTGTATGATTTTTGTCTTGTGAAGGCAGTGAGTTTTTCTACGGATGGAAGAGGACTTGTGTGACTTTAACTGTTTAGTATAATATGTGGAGTTTTTTTTAAATTCTGAACACCAGAGCTTATTTCTAATAACGTTTTCCATTGTTAGGCACACATAGCCAATAAATAAGAAAACCTGAATCTCTGAAGTGTTTGTTGATACTTGGAGCAAGAGTCAGCTCTGTAGGAGCTGGAAATAAAGGGGTTCTAGACCCTTGAAAAATTGTTCTGTGGCTAGTACAGAGGGGACCGACCCCTAGACAACGTACGTCACGTCACACTAATCAAGCTTTTCAATCCTACTTTCTTCTCCAGGAGGTGATGAGACGTCTGATTTGCAGATACATTCATCAGACCAAGAAACAGTCGAGGCAGGACGGCGTCAACGAAGACGACATACTTGAGATCAAACAGGACATCTCTAGTCTGAGGTATGCCCAGCCTCATTATTGGATATCGCTAGTCTGAGGTATGCCCAGTCTCATTATTGGATATCGCTAGTCTGAGGTATGCCCAATCTCATTATTGGATATCTCTAGTCTGAGGTATGCCCAGTCTCATTATTGGATATCTCTAGTCTGAGGTATGCCCAGTCTCATTATTGGATATCTCTAGTCTGAGGTATGCCCAGTCTCATTATTGGATATCTCTAGTCTAAGGTATGCCCAATCTCATTATTGTATATCTCTAGTCTGAAGTATGCCCAGTCTCATTATTGGATATCTCTAGTCTGAGGTATGCCCATTCTCATTATTGGATATCTCTAGTCTGAGGTATGCCCAGTCTCATTATTGTATATCTCTAGTCTGAGGTATGCCCAGTCTCATTATTGGATATCTCGAGTTGGAAGTATGCCCATTCTCATAATTGGATATTTCTGAGCTAAAAATTGTTGTTGTTTTTTTAAATAAAAAACGTATTTGGTAACGTATCGTGGTGTTACAATTAGTATCGGCGTATTTCTCCTGAAATCACGATTTTCTATTTAGTCAATGACAATGACACGTTTCTGTATTTCTCAGAATTTCTTTTAAAAAATAAATATGCAAAAGCATATACGGTACGTAGAATATGGGCTATGATGTAATACACCGCCTTACTGCTGTTTTCGATAGAGCCGAAATTGCGGGTAAGACTGGGTTCATAATTTTGTAGCTATGAGATGATGTCATCCCCGCGTCTGATTTTAACAGGATAATGCTCAAAATTTCGAGCTCTCGCGAAACAAAGGATATCATCTTGGTTATGACACTTCACCACATACTACAAGTCACATCTTGGTTATGACACTTCACCACATACTACAAGTCACATCTTGGTTATGACACTCCACCACATACTACAAGTCACTTTTTAAATCCTTTATATTAACTTTGCTTTTGTTCGTGTGTTTCTTTCTTTCTTTCTGTCAGGGTGTGTGGCAAAATCTTCTCACGTCTAATTGACCCGCTTCCCGTCAACCTATCGAGCTGAAACTTGGCATATAGACTCATTGCCGATAACAACGCACCCTAACAAATTTTTAGCCATATCTCCTCACCCCAAACTTAAAAATTAAATTGGTCCTGTTTTTCAAAAGTAATATGAAGGAAATATGATGCCACTGACTTCATCATACTTCATGAAATACAATTTTCTATAAATGTGCTAAACGAGATTCCTAAAAATATCGCAAGTGTGTTTGGTGCGTAATATTTTCTTGTTTTTCTGAAATAGTTGGTAAAATAAATCTGCGGTGTAAAAGCGGGTGTGTCATTAGAATATTGATATAAAACACAATCATTTAGATACGGTATGATGCCGGGTACAAAGGATTAATTGGGGAAACCTTTGTTTTTATGGGGTCATTTACCTTGATTTACTCCTAAAAGTAAATGAGGCACTAAACATTGACCGATACATCTCCCATCAGATGGGCCATCTAAAATAAGAAGTATTTGTGCTCCACAGATTTGAACTCAGGGAAGACAGGAAGCGCGAGATGGTGCGCACCACGGGGCACATGGACAGCTTGAGGCGTGACCTCCACCACACCATCACTCATCTGTCACCGATGCCCCCATCTGCCACGCCCATCAACGGGCTGTCCCCTAACCACGGGCTGTATCAAACAACGCATTGTGGTAGAACGTTGTATGACGGTCGCAGCTTCTTACAGCCCCACCCCCTGTCCGATGGGCGGAGCTCTCTCAATACGTCACACGACGGTTTTGAATACACGAGACCAGGGGCGCCGCTGACTTTACTCGACTTGGACTGTTTGAAGGCGGAAATCCTAGCCGGCGTGAGAACTGAGCTTAAGGAAGCACTTCAGCAGACGTCGCAGACAGGATGGAAACTCCCTCCTAAGCCGTCGTCTTCCCAGAATCAAATCCCGTCCCCCGTGACGCCCCCTTCCTCACACTCGACAACAGCTCTGCCACCGTATGGTTCGGACTTGTACCACACTCATTTGTACACACAGTTATAACCCAATCTTTCACTTCCTCCAACTGCCACAATATGATGTGGTTGGATTAACCACCTCGGCACTTGGTTGGATTCACCTCTTCGGCATGTGGCTGGATTAACCACTTAACCGGCGAGTGGCTGGATTAACCACTTCGGCCACATCTCCAAAGTGTTTGGCTGAACCCATGTTTTTAACGAAGTTTCCATTCGCATTAATTTTAATAGGCGCCGAGCACGCGGGTACAGGACTACATGCCGTCCAAAACTTCATGTAGATGGTGTGTGACTGTAAATCAAATTAGTCATATTCTGTCTTCACACCGAACTGTTGTCCGCAGTCCATTGCGTTAAATCGTGGTGAACAATGTTACAAAAATGTAACTTCCAAAATCATACTAAATGCAGTTTGGACTGGGCAAAAGTGGATGACCAGCTTTCGCCTTCTCAGAGCCAGAGGCTTGGCCCATGTGGAGTTGCTTGATGTGTGCTCTTACACTCCAGTACAATTCGTTTTCTCCGTTTTGAAAGGAGTCCGTCTTACAGAAAGAAGAAATGCTTCGATGATCATAATCAAAATCGATTAGTCTTTGATATGATATACCGGTACTTCAATTACCATAGTCCCAACCAGAGGCGTAGTGAGGGTGTTTGGCGCCCGGGGACAAGGTTTGCGCCCGGGGACAAGATCCATTTTAAAGCGCCCCTTTTTCTTTTTTTCAACTCTCAAGCCTATTATTTTCATCAATAAAATAATTTCAAAGCACATTTTGGCGCCCCTAACTAGCTGGCGCCCGGGGATTTCTGCCCCCCCACCCCCGCTACGCCTCTGGTCCCAACTGATGACGTCTTTGACATACTTCAATTAGCATAGTCCAAAATGAGGTCAGCTTTGAGATTATTAACAATGACGTCACCAGAGTTGAAACTTTTCAGACGACTTGATAAATAACTAAATAAGTACCGGTATTTATTTTCTACACCATCAATTGTTTTTGTTCTTTAATCTTCAAAACGATGCTACGATGCTCCGTCACAGACTGAGACGAGAGGTTGGACTCCATTATTTTCTCACAAACCAATGTTTCAATTCCTCGAGGCATTTTTAGTGTGTTGGATTTTTATACTATATAAATGTATGCGATATATGTATGTGATATAAGTATAAGATATAGTGTTGAGCAGTTGTAAACATTACTTGTTATCGTTCGAATTATATGTACAAAGTATTTTAAACTGGATTAAAAGATGCCACTAAACAAGTCCATACTTTGTTTCTTAATGATCTCAGGAGCAAGTGTTCGGGGCAAAGTTCATCCCTAATGCTAACCATTCTGATAACAAAATCTAAGCATTCCAAATACACATCAGCAGGGCCGTGCAGATGAGAAGCGGTGGCCGGGCGGAGCCTGAAAAAGGCCACAACTAATTTATAGGGGTAAAAAGCCTTACCCGGGCCCGGGGCTGACCAATGAATATATTATTTCGGCGTCTCATCTTTTTTTTTTTTTTTAAATTACCGTAAATAACTTTTATCTTTTTATCTATTTCTATAAATGTCCTATCTAAATACGATCTGGCACCCCCTGATATTGGCACCCTGGGCGAGAGCCCCCTTCGCACGACCCTGAACCTCTGTTAGACATAATTAGAACAGTAATCTAGAGACAATTGTTTCCAATCTCTTTGAGGTCCCCGACTCTTGGGATATCTGTCCCTTAACTATCTGGCCGCCAAGAGGCACGTTGGAGATCTCCTGTTAGGGCAGCACTGAACGGTCGGTCTCAGTTGACCACACCCCTCAACTTGAAAAACTGAAACAGCTATAGCACGCCCTTGTATCCCTTAGCTTTACCTACATCCTATTATGGTTATGAAAGAACATCACCAACAGACACCAACTTACTCCCACGTACCGGTAAAAGCTTATCTTATGGGCTCCAGTGTACCGTACTTTGTGAGTAAAACCATTGTCTAATAAAGGCTGTTGCAATGTGCTTTTAACGTGCAGTGTTTCTTTCAGACAATTTGCTCGGGGGAGGTGGGGGACTTTCAGAAATCCAGGTGGGAACTACCAGTGGCGTAAGGAAGGGGGGGGGGTGGGGGGCGGAAAATGAGTTCCAACCCCGGGGACCTTTTTATTTTATGGAGGGGCGCCATTTTCGGCCTATTGTAGAGGTGGTTGTTTTTTTCGTGGAAGAAGATGGCCCGACCCCAGGGTCACCAAAAGGCTGTTGCAATGTGCTTTTAACGTGCAGTGTTTCTTTCAGACAATTGGCTCGGGGGAGGTGGGGGACTTTCAGAAATCCAGGTGGGAACTACCAGTGGCGTAAGGAAGGGGTGGGGGTGGGGGTCGGAAAATGAGTTCCAACCCCGGGGACCTTTTTATTTTATGGAGGGGCGCCATTTTCGGCCTATTGTAGAGGTGGTTGTTTTTTTCGTGGAAGAAGATGGCCCGACCCCAGGATCACCGAGCGAACCCCTCCACATTTCTTTTTTATAAATTCAAAATCAAAGTGTTTAGTTTGGCCTATAACTGATAATCATTGTTTCTTTCAGAACATTCAAACGGGGTGGGGTTTGGGGGATTTCAGGCGGGGCGTGTCAAAGCATCTATCAGCGTGCAAATTAGGCATTTTGGCAATGGCATACGTAGCCTGAATTCACTGCTGTTGTGGTAATCTATAGACTCCAACTTAGTTTCCATCCCGTACTGCCACAATGATTAATGTGGGGGAGAGCGTAAAGCAGTAATCGAGGGCGCCCAAACGAATTTGGGACAGGGGGGTCTGGGGGCATTGAGCCCTTTCCCAGAAAATTTAAGATAAATTTAAAATGCATTGATGCATTTTGGTGCACACCTAAATTTAGTTTTGCATAATTCTGCACTTCATCGGAGAGCAGCATAATTTAGGTGTCTTTTGACCTAGCTGTGTTTAGACAATTACAGTCGCGTTAATTATTAATATGTATATATTTAAACTATTTATTTCGTTAAACCCTTTCTTTAGTAAATAATTTATTTTTTAAAATATTTCAACACATAAAGCTGGCTGTCCCAAATAGCAAATATAGTAGTAATATACTTCCTAGTTTCAGCTATTAAAAATGAATTGAAAAACATACTGATTTGTAGAAAGTATCTAAAGAACTACCTTTAAAACGTGTTTTTTGTTCCCTACAGGACGACATTTTATACAATGAACACCCTGCCCTATTTTAAAAGGTGATCTGATATTGTAAATGAAAAAATATTGGGCTTTTATAATTTATGAATTAATAGCGATGCTTTTATTCGGCCTTGTCCATAGAATAGGTTGCATTTTTCCCTATAAAGTAAGTCTTTAAATGTGGCATTTTGAAGAAAAAAAAATTAAAAAATAATTTAAAAAAAACACCGGTATAAAAAATAATATGCTAAAATGTATCAAATGTATTGAGCTTAAGGTTATTTCATTGGTTCCACTAATTCATCATTTTATTAGAACTGTTAAAATAGTGACAATTTCGTCTTAACACCACCACCCCCCCCCTTTACTCCCCCACCCCGAAAGTGATGCCTTTAAGAAACACTGATAACGTTGGGTAAATAAACTGTTGTGCCATTAATTGTTATAATATGGAGTTATTCTTGCCGCCAACGATCAATACCTTTCTCTCAGGCGCCACCCCCCCCTCCCGAGTCCACCGTTTATGTAAAGACATATTATATGCATTACAAAACAAGACAAAGATATATTATATGCATTATAAAACAAGACAAAGATATAATATATGCATTACAAAACAAGACAAAGATATAATATATGCATTACAAAACAAGTCCAAAGATATAAAAACAATATATCCAAAGAGGATATATGACATGCATTAAAAGACAAGACAAAGATATATTACATACATTAAAAACCCAGACAAAGATATATTACATGCATTACAAAACAAGACAATACACAGATATTGCATATATAGAGACACTAATCCGGTTTGTCTGTTGTAAAATTGTTGTTTAATTAAACTTGTTAGAAGTTAGAAGACAATGCTGTAATTCACAGAATCTCAAGAAAAACGAACAATTCTATAACATCAAAAAAAAATTTAAAAATTTAAACATTATATTATATAAACGAGTTAATAAAAAAATTAAAGTGATATTTTTCATACATTTCACAATGTGTTTTGCCAAGTTGTCCTTAAATGGCCAAACGAGCAAATAGTTGTAACTGATCACACAAATCAGTAATTAAGCCATTTTATTGTAATGAAACCTAAACCAATGTAACCAAGTAGACACAAAAATAAGCAAGTTTAGTGCCATGCACCTTACGAGCTGAGAAGCCCCCTGATGATAGGTTAGTTATTTATTTTATAAAAGTAGTCCCGGTGCGAGTGTGAAAGAGTGGCTGGCGTAGGAACGTGGGCGAAGAAAGGGGATACGCGTTTTGGTAGAGTGGGGGAACGGGGAGAACGAGACAGGGAGTGAAAGACTGAACAGTTAACACCAACAGTGTACTCCAGTGATCCATTTAGTAAATAGTTGTGTTTTGTTGGTTTTTTATCCAATGTGCATGATGGTGCTGCAATAATTTCTTGGGACGCTTCGACAAAAGAAAACTGGCATGTCAATGAGTGTCATAAAGCTGTTGATGGTCAGCAATTAACAATGAAGCTTTCATCACTGTCATGTGGGAAAACAGCATTGTATGTAGGGCAAATGACAATGTCCACACAGAATCTAGCAACAAGTTTGACTTTGTACAAGAAAATAAAACAGCCAACAGTGATGCAAAAGGTCAGAATTGTTTTGCCTCCACACTATTTCCAAGCTCAGCTGGGTATTGAATAGCTCATTATATGCATCAGACAGAAACACACAATCACATCTTTACATAGAATTAAACAAATTTATATTAAAAAAATTGTGTCTCTTAATTTTTTATAGATACAAGATGATACCCAGATATCCAGAAGGCTTCAGAGCATTTCTAAACTTAAAAAATCTAGCCGTCCGACAGGCTGAGAATACAAAGGTTAAAGCTCTTTCTAAGCGTTTTGATCAGATAGTTTTAAATCAATCCTTTAAACAGAAAGCTGAAGTTATTCATAAATTGAGACTAAAGAATAAAACACTAAAGAAAGAAATGAAGTCTCAGAACCAAGTGGATAGATATAGTAAATGTACTGAATGTTTGGCCAAGATATCAAAACTGGAGCGGGAGAAGAAGATTTTAGATCATCACGTGTCTTTGCTTAGAAAGGATAGTTTAGCTTTAAAAAAATCATTAAAATAGAACAATGAAGAAAGAAAAACTGTATTGCTTACAATCGATAGTTTCATGGAGTCAAACAGCAAGGAAGCCATTCCGACTACAACTGCACCGACCCATTCTCCGACTGCAAAGAAACTAAAAGGAAAGACCTACGCTACACCAATGAGAAAATGTATCTACAACTGACTGATAAACCTAGTACCAGTTGAAAAGAGCAGGGGTGGTTATAATATTTACAGTGAAGGAGTTAACGGTGCTGGACTTGACTGACATTCCAGGATCTTCAACCATTGCAAACATGGCTTTAGAGATTGGAATCTTGTCGAATATTCAGGTTGCTGATATCATGTACTTTTCAGAAAACCTCACCTTCTCCTGGGACTCTACGCCAATTGATGGGCAGCACTACAATGCTTGCCATATGTCTACTGGTGAACAGAACCTGACCATTGAAGTTGAAGTGGCTGGAGTTCCTGGACGTAAGACAGAGGATACTTGAACCAACTTGTTAACTGCCTTCAGGATCTAGCCACCCTGTATTCTTTATACAACAAGGAGGATCGACATGTGTTACATCGTATCTTGCAGTCCTTTAATGCTACTCTTAGTAACAGGGCAAAGGTCAATCAATGTGTTTCAATGCATATTTAGGTACTAAAAACTATATATATAGTATGAAAATCAGAGTAGCTGCCCTTGTACAGGAAAATGTACATAAACAGGAATGAGTGCTCAGAGGGAAATGAGTTAAAGAAAAAGATAAGAAATAATAATGTAGCACGAACATTATTTTGGAAGGGGAGGCAAAATTAATAGGAATAATAAGTCAGCTGAGAAGGCCTTTATTCATACAGGAACATATTCATGATGGTAATTTATAAGTCACAAAGGGCAACTGAGCGCCACAGTAGGTGCTTGAAACCTAGTAGGAACTCTTATTCTTTAAAATGTAAAATACAGAGTCTTGAAAAACATTTCATTTGTTAATCTAAAAGATGATGATGTTAAGTCTCTTACATGTTTTGGTAAACAGACATTTTTGTTTTGCATTTCAATTTCTGTACCCTTTACTAAAATTTGTCCATGTAATATAAAAATGCTCTTTCTCCAGAAGCCAAATTTTTATTAACATTAATTCATCTTCGACAGGGTGTGGGGAAGACCTTTTAGCAACAATATTTAGGATATCTCGTGCTACAGTCAATCAAATGTTTACATAGTGTATTAGCATAATTAGACATAAATTAATTCAGTTAATATTAGGCCAAGTCGAGGCCAGGTCAATGCTTTCATGCCACATGCAATTCACAGATATTTTCTCACATGTAGAGTGATTATAAACTGTGAAGAACTATATGTGGAGCAGCCATCCAATTCAACCCACCAACATGCAAGTTTCAGTAATTACAAAAATCTTAATACTTATAAATGCCTTATAGGTATTGCCCCCAGTGGGGGTGCGAGTTTCAAATCTGATTTATCATTAGGTAACATAAAGAGTGGTATTTTAGATAAGTTAGAGGCGGGAGACACCGTACTAGCTGATGGCGGTTTTACTGTCCTCGAAAGTGAGTTGGTTAGGAGAGATTAAATATTGTTTATTCCATATTTCCTACGAGACAAAATACAGTCTTGACGAACGTTGTGAAAAGTGTCCTCCAACTAGTTGCCACATTGAGCGTGCTATTAGAAGAAAAAAATCTTTTAAGATGCTTGATAGTATGATTTACTAAAAAAAAACGATGATATTCACTATAGTTGTGCCTTTTTGACCAACTTTTCAGAAAATCCATTGATCAATGTAATAAATGTTAACTGAATGCAGCCAAAAGATAAATAATGTAGTTTGATGAACACAACAAACTATGTTCTGTACATTAACAAGCGGGTTTACAAGCGTAACTATTCTAATATTACTGATTGTATAGTTATAACTCGCCAAGCATCTCTTCAATTTAATGTAATAATGACCCAAATTCTTCACACAATCACTTAAATATTATAAATTCACAATTATAATCCTTTACATCAAGTTTGAAAAACACATCAATAGATGAAGTGTGAAATAAACACAAGGGCTTATCACCCCTGACAAATAGATAGGGCCAATTAAGACGATCAGCGCTGTGATGTCATTTTGTGTTTTCTGCTTAGGATTCACTCCCCCTGTTGTGACAGTTAAATTTTCCTTAATATGAAGATGTCAAAACTACATGGACTTCAGTCATCTAAATCTATGTCATTTCTTTTTCTATACCCTATTTCCTTTATTGCCTTTAAGCTTGACTGCTTTAGCTCAACACTATTAAATTTGATACTTATTTGTATATCAAAAATGTTGTTAAAATTTCTTATTGGTTTCAGCATTTTCTTTCTTTTAAATATACAACCATGTCACCCCAACTTTTTGGAGGGGGGTGTGAAGAGTTGTGCTTCTAGTACTACCATTGGTTCATGCCTGTCCATTCCAGTTGATGGGCGAGCTGTAATAAGGACTCACAAAGATTACCAGGCTTATATAAGTAAATTCACATCCCATGAAGGAATCATAATCCCTAATGGATATGTATTACAAACTTGGCTTACGCTGAATAAAAATAATCTTTAAACAACATACATGATACATCAACTCTTGACAGCCCAAGGCCATGAATGTACACTCATAGGGATAAACTCTGCGTTTATTGGCATGTTTCACTAGCCATGTCCAAATATTTGAAATGAACATCAACAAAACCTGGAATGGAATTTAATGTAATTTTGAATATGCCTTTTAGGATACCAGTAGTTAAGTCAGTAAAGAAGAGAGAGCCAATACCTGAGGCTGTCAAATTTGTCAATGTCATTTCTCATGAAAATAAAGGAAGTCCTCTAGAAAAACGGAACTGCAACTCAAAAGTGACTGAGAGGTGCCCAGTAATAAGCATTTATGAAGACCATTTCTGAGTTAGCTCAAAATTCAGAGCCTCAAAAAATTTAGCAAGAAAATGTTAAAATGCTTTGATGTCAAAAGAGTAAATCAAAATTTTTAAAGAAATGCAGCAACTAGGGAAAAGTTGAGACAAGAAAAGTTTACGTTAAGAAAATAAAATTTAAATTTACAAAAAAAATTATTTAAAAGCTAAATCAGATGTTGTCTCCTGTAGAAAAACTGAAAAAAAGAAATCAAACTAAAAAAAAACATAGTACAATTTTATAAATGAAAAAATTTTAGGATTGAAAAATATTATTAAGGAAAATATAGAGGAAAGAATAAAGGAATTAGACTTAGAAGTTTGCTGTTTAAGAAATAGGCTTAAAGAATTGGAGAAGAAGTTCAACTCTACTACAATTGTTAAAACTTAAGGGGATTATGAGATTGAGCACAAGAGAAAGCAATATAGTTTCCCAATTAGAAAATGTATGTATATGTGCCTTTTAAATCAAATTGCAATGGAGAAGGCTGTAGCCATCAAATTTGTCGTAAAAGAGCTCTGCCATCGGACAGTTTCAAGTATTCCTGGACCTTTTACAGCACCTTTAATGGCTTATGAGATGTGTGTTATTTCCCATTTGCAATTAGGGGAGCTTTTATTCAATGTGCATGATGGTGCTGCAATAATTTCTTGGGACGCTACGACAAAAGAAAACTGGCATGTCAATGAGTGTCATAAAGCTGTTGATGGTCAGCAATCAACAATGAAGATTTCATCACTGTCATGTGGGAAAACAGCATTGTATGTAGGGCAAATGACAATGTCCATACAGAATCTAGCAACAAATTTGACTTTGTACAAGAAAATAAAACAGCATTGTATGTAGGGCAAATGACAATGTCCATACAGAATCTAGCAACAAATTTGACTTTGTACAAGAAAATAAAACAGCATTGTATGTAGGGCAAATGACAATGTCCATACAGAATCTAGCAACAAATTTGACTTTGTACAAGAAAATGAAACAGCATTGTATGTAGGGCAAATGACAATGTCCATACAGAATCTAGCAACAAATTTGACTTTGTACAAGAAAATAAAACAGCCAACAGTGATGCAAAAGTTCAGAATTGTTTTGCCTCCACACTATTTCCAAGCTCAGCTGGGTATTGAATAGATCATTATATGCATCAGACATAAACACACAATCACATCTTTACATAGAATTAAACAAATTTATATTAAAAAAATTGTGTCTATTAATTTTTTATAGATACGAGATGATACTCAGATATCCAGAAGGCTTCAGAGCATTTCTAAACTTAAAAAACCTAGCCGTCCGACAGGCTGAGAATACAAAGGTTAAAGCTCTTTCTAAGCGTTTTGATCAGATAGTTTTAAATCAATCCTTTAAACAGAAAGCTGAAGTTATTCATAAATTGAGACTAAAGAATAAAACACTAAAGAAAGAAATGAAGTCTCAGAACCAAGTGGATAGACATAGTAAATGTACTGAATGTTTGGCCAAGATATCAAAACTGGAGCGGGAGAAGAAGATTTTAGATCGTCACGTGTCTTTGCTTAGAAAGGATAGTTTAGCTTTAAAAAAATCATTAAAATTGAACAATGAAGAAAGAAAAACTGTATTGCTTAAAAGCGATAGTTTCATGGAGTCAAACAGCAAGGAAGCCATTCCGACTACAACTGCACCGACCCATTCTCCGACTGCAAAGAAACTAAAAAGAAAGACCTACGCTACACCAATGAGAAAATGTATCTACAACTGACTGATAAGCCTAGTACCAGTTGAAAGAGCAGGGGTGGTTATACCATTTACAGTGAAGGAGGGTGGTTATAGTATTTACAGTGAAGGAGTTAACGGTGCTGGACTTGACTGACATTCCAGGATCTTCAACCATTGCAAACATGGCTTTAGAGATTGGAATCTTGTCAAATAATCAGGTTGCTGATATCATGTACTTTTCAGAAAACCTCACCTTCTCCTGGGACTCTTCGCCAATTGATGGGCAGCACTACAATGCTTGCCATATCTCTACTGGTGAACAGAACCTGACCATTGAAGTTGAAGTGGCTGAAGTTCCTGGAGGTAAGACAGAGGACTACCTGAACAAACTTGTAAACTCCCTTCAGGATCTAGCCACCCTGTATTCTTTATACCACAAGGAGGATCGGCATGTGGTGTTACATCGTATCTTGCAGTCCTTTAGTGCCACTCTTAGTAACAGGGCAAAGGTCAATCAACGTGTTTCAATGCAGTTGGGTGATTAGTTGAACAAAAAGTTGGTTCAACTAAAATGCAATCCGCACCCACTGGAAGGAATGGCCTCTGAAGCAGGCAAGCAGTGTAAGCTTCTTGATACTGCCTGGAGTACAACCGGTATATTATAAGGGAATGATGGATGTGCTGCAAATCTTATCCGGGCTGTATCTAAACTGAGGTAACTTTCATTTTAATCTTTTACAGATGGCTTGTTTTAGTACTTGATTTAGTTAAATTACTTATACCTGGTATAAACATTTCTGAAGATGTTCATTTTCATGTAAGCACATAAAGACCTTTGTGTTTTTTCCCCCTTCACAGGTATAAGATGTCATCTGGTAATCCTGCAGGGTTGACAGCATTCCTGGAGAAGGAGAATCTTAAACCTGCTATTATTCCTCGCTACATTGGAAACAGACTTCACATTTTGATTCACCTTGCAAGAGTCATTTTTAAGATGAAAGAATTACTGGCCCAGTACCTTAAGAAATCTGTCAAATTGAGAACGGCCCTGCTGAATGACATCTGGTGCAATGAGAATCTTATTCAACTACGAGTCTTAGGTAACCTAGTTCTATTTCTCTTTTCAATATTTCATGCCAGGTAAATAAACACGATGAATAAATATTCAATTATATGTGGATGTCTCTTAAGCTAGTAATACTTTGCATTTCTCACGATAGGTCTCTTTGGGAAACTTGTAACTGGACCCTGGATTACTCATTTTTACAGGAACAGGTTTAAAGCATTTGACGATGGTAGGAAATTTTTTTTTCTTAACTTCAGATCTATTTTATGGTGATTTTTTTTAAAAAAGACAAAACATTATTGCATTGTCAATATTTTTAGATGTTTCCATTTTTTTAAAATCAATGAAAATACACACTTGAGGACGTGCATTGCCAACTTGGAGAAGATCAACAAACAACCAAATTTGCTATTGACGATGGAGGAAGATGCTTTTAATCTACCAATCGATGAGGATGAAGTGTTGCTGGAGCTCCGGAGCCATGAACCGTGTCCACGATTTTTTGAGACAGTTGCTGCTCTGTCTATAGGATTTGTATCAGTCCTAAATAGGCAGCTTGAGGCATATCTTGTTGGGGAACTGGCTAATCCATCAGCAGAATTAATGACCCTGACCTCAGCCCCTGTTCATAATATCCATAGTGAGAGGGTTTTGGGGATGGTCAATACCCAATTTAAAAGAGCCCCTAATGTTTCCACTGGTTTTGTTGATGCCAAAGTTAAAGCTCTGGTCAACAAAACCATGTATTGGTTATTGGCAACTGGTGAAGCCAGTAAATCTAGGAGGGTGTTACAGGGTCTGGATAAACATATGAAGAGTGTTAAGATAGCTCGTCAGATAGAGGTGGGACAGAAGAGGGACCAGGGAGAGAGGAATAAGTTGGAGAAGAACGTTAGACCTTTATTAGAATCTGATCACCTTTATTAGAATCTGATCGAGGGTTTAATGATGATTTATTTAATGAAACATGTCAGAATTTTAAAGTTAAGCTGACCATGCTACTCTCTGGTAGAATGGACTGCCTTCCTATGAGAATAAGCCACCCTTGGGATGTTGATGGGGAAGAGAAGGAGTTAATTGAAGATTTAGTTGGGTATGTTAAGAAATCTGGAAAATTATTTTGTAAGTTGTTATTTTCTGACATAGATCATGAAGAAATAACATTGTCACATTTAGTTTCTGATGTTATTTTGGGAGATTTTCATTTTGTTTAATTGTGTTTTGATTAAATTTATTTGAATTTTCAGTTCGCTCATTATGTTTTGTATTTTATATATCTTTTCAAGATTGCAAGTGCTCTTGCTGAGGGATTTGTGGTTGTCCTTGAAAGGCAATTGAAGCCCTTTCCTATCAGGAGCTTTATCTTCAGTAAGTAACACCTGAGCTTCTTGAAAAAACCATATCTGCTCCTCTTCACAATATGCACAGTGAAACAGTATTAAGCATGTTGGATCATCAGCTATGTCGTTCCCACCAATGCAACAATGGGATTTATAGATGGGAAAATAAAGTTTAGTGTCAAAAACCCAAAAGAACAAAAAGCACTGATTAAATTTGCAATAAGTCACTCTCGTTCTATTAAGGACCAGTGTGAGACTTGGGGAAAATTCAGTCAAGGAGCCTGTTTTAAATAAACTAATAGAAGCAGGGCAAAGAAAAGATTGATCGAAAAGGAAAAAAGAAGAAAAGGACGTTAAGCAATTTTTACATAATACAGATTGAAGCACAGCTTTAATGGGGATTTTAGCAGAGGACCATTCATAAAAATTTTTAATCAATTTAGTTAAACAATGGAATGTAAATCTATACATTACATCTCTTGTCTAGCTTGAATGACAAGATACGTTTAATCATTGTAAAAGAAAAACAACAACTTCCTAGTGTTTAAAAGACAAGCAAAAATTCACTGATATCAACCAAACTAATGTAGAGCAAATATTGGCTTACCCAACCAGGACCGTGAAATGTTTTAAATGGATTATTGAACGATATCAAATATAAGAAATACAGTCGAGCGTCGATTATCTGAACTAATTAAGAATGGGCGGGTTTTGGATAACCTATTTTTCCGATAACCGAAGACCCTACGTTATAGAAGTTAGTCCATAGAATACAGCATATTCATTACTTGATACTAGCACTCACCATGATCTCAACAATCTCTCTCACCCAAAACTTCACCATTCCACCCTCTCTAAACAAGAATCTCAGGAGCTGTTTGCGTTACGTCAACATAACGATATTGTGATTAAACTTGCAAACAAGGGTGGCGCTGTCGTAGTTTGGGAAAAAAAATTATACATTAAAGAGGCCAATGAACAGTTGGAGGATGAAAGATTCTGTAAGCCCCACAAAAATAACCATAGCGCTCAAAATAATGAAATTGTGCATTAAACAATAAAACAACTCATTAACGAATCGGCACTTCCAAAATTGGCCTCTGCCTTACACATTTTCAATAGTGACCTAGGCAAACCTTCCATTAGCTACCTAAGATTCACAAAGTGGGCAACCCGGAACGACCTATTGTCTCGGCCTGCGCCTGCCTCATTGAACACATTTCAGAATTTTTAGATGAAGTCTTTCAGCCCTTTGGTACCTCTTTCCCTCCTACATTAACCCATTCAATCCCATAACGGCCATATCCGGCCACTACCGCTTCAATCCCGTAACGGCCAAACCCTGCCAAAAAATATACTCAGGCGTTGCCTTTCTGTAACGGAACTACTGCCTTTAAAATAGAAATCTCGAACGTAACGAGACTAGATGAGGCTAAGGGAACTTACTACCAAATTTTGTGTCATTTCATTGATTTATTAAGGAGATATCGTGTTCTGAAAAATGGCTTTTAATTTTCTGCAAACTTTGATGAATGACGGCGCTGGGCCCTCTCATTTAGATGAAGATGATGAACAATTGCATTTTTATTGCAGATAGCATTCATGCACCTTCCACATCAGCGGCCACTGGATGAACAGGAAAAGGATGCTGTTGCCCATATGCTAGCTGTAAAGGCTAACAAAAAAAAATGATCCAATCAACAAGAAAAGTGATAACAATGAAAGATATTCAAAATGCTAATCTATCTTGCCTGAATGTAAACAGAGTCAAAACAAGTCTCAAACAGTATAATATGTCAGCTAAATGAGCAAGTTGCATTAGATCAAATAGTAAAAGCACCAGGAAAGGGCCCAGAGACCGGATGCCTCGAAAGGACTAATGATGCACAGCACATTGTCGATTATGATGAACGGGACCAATCTTGTGCATATTGCTCTACTGCAAGAAAACGAGTATGCACACACTTCTATTGCACTGTTTGTGAGGCCAAACCACATCTTCATCCTAAAGGATTTATGGAACCACAGGTCAAGTTAACTGGGGAACTACAATCTTTCCTTATGAGCCTTCCATTCTAATCTAGTTAGAAGTTTAGATAACTGGGTGGCAAGCTCAAAGACAGAAAAACATTCGAAGGATTTAAAGACTTATTGCATCGCAATAAGTTATTACTAAATATGAACAGTGATGCGTTAAAAGTGTCTTGGTACTTAATGCAAAAAATATGAGGATGTGTTGACACAAATAGATAATATTAAATCGTCTAGACAAGTAAGGTTAACAAGAAAAGTTAACTCATTTCCTTTAGTTGAGGGTGGTGCCGAAAATTGAGAAGTCATCTGTGGAGGGTGGAGTACTCATGATGACAGGTGGGACACCTAAAGGCCAACTGCCTTCAATGGTATGATAGGGGAACAACACAGACAAAACCTAGAAATAACAGGGGCAGACAAACCTATAGGTATAGCAGTCAGACTGGATATAATGTAAATAAATATCAAATGCCCACGCACAAGACAAAGTGACTAGGGACGAAATACAACAGATTGGATAAAACATATGGTTCAAAGAGGTGGGGAAGGAAGGTTCAAATAGGTCCGCTATGTGAGAAATGCAATTTGTTGGTAGTATGGACCAGGTACTTAAAAAGTCAACAGGAAGGCTAAAAATTGGAAAATGTTTTTAATTTGGGAGGGAGGTCTCCATACTTTGTGACACAGGTTGTACAATAGTAGGTTGCAGAAAGAGTTTGGTATCAGAAAAATCAATAACTGATATGACGTATCAAATTAAAATTATTGATGGGACGATAAAGACTTATCAAACAGCTTATATTAAAGCTTATATTAATATTGACACCCCTTATTTGAACGGAAGACTTTTGGTAGCTCTTTTTGAGGACCCAGAAACAGATATTATATTAGGAAATATAATGGAAAAAGATTACAGATCCTCATGCTACCACGGTAATGTAGTTACCAGGGCACAGGCTAAAAGAGATTTAGCTGGTGATAGACCCATGAAAAATGCAATTATGACCATTCCCACAATATTAAAGAACATAAAATTAGCAGAGGATCAAGCCAGTGACAAGGGGTTAACCAAATACTGGACAAAAGCTGAAAGTAATTGTGTCAAGCACACAAAACAGGGACAAATCACAAAATAAGTGGAAAAATTTTATAAAGAGTATTTACCTGTATCGTTTGAAAAAGATAAGAAAAGTTTTGCTTGCTGACTTAAAACTTATCAGCAAGGATTTGGGTGATGATGGTGGGGAAGAGGAGTCTGGTGGGGAAGAGGAGTCTGGTGGGGAAGAGGAGTCTGGTGCAGAATATGGGTCTGAGCCTAGTGGTGCAGAGAACAATGAATCTGATTCATGATTTTCCATTTTTCTTCAAGTTCAATTTTAATATTTCTGTTTTGAAATTGTTACAATTATTTTCTTATTATCCACCCATACTGGGCCTACCACTACCGGTAGTATCACCTTCATTCCTTACCCCCTTGGCAGAACACGACAGTGGCAGACGTTCTAACCGAACAGTAAAAAGGCATACCAGTACCAGCATACCTTTCATGTCACTACAGGGTTTGTTGCACATTTCCTTCTCATCAGAAGAGCCACTCGAATCCTCGGTGACACACTGTTGCATCGACCTACAGATGTCGCATCGACATGCATCAACTGGGCAAGCCAGCACCGCCACCCGATGAAAGAGACAGCAACCCTCGAGACCAAGGATAGTTCAGAAGTAGAAGTGAGGAAATTAGAAATAGAATCAGAAACACCTTTCCACTGGGCATCTTTTTTGCCCTTAGATGCTTGCTGCTGTTCTGCATATCGGTTGGTTTGAAATATTAAAGAGACAAATCTTGAATCTCCTCTACAGCACTACAAACCGTGTTGAATGCATTGACCAAAAATTGAAAAGCGTAATATCAAAGCATTCATGGATGGTTACATTCTTCACAGATTTGATGGCCATATATAAAGAGTTCTTGAGACTGAGCGGAGGCATCGAGCTATGTGCATAGTCCACAAATCTTAACTCATTTAATGTCCAGTGACCAGAAGGAATATTCAGCCGTTGTTACACCGTTTGCAATGAAGCATATCAGTAGCCAACAAACAGCTGCTGAAAAATGTACCTCAATTCCACATGAAACCACCGTACTGCATGCAGCTGTGGTTTTCCATCTTCAATGGGTCTGCCCTGTAAACACATCATTTGATTTAGAATTAACAGAGGAGACAATTTATTTGACGAGTCTCTCATTTTGGAGCTATTTCATGCAGAACCAGGATTGGAGAGAGCCTGCTGAGCTTGGTGAATCATATTCTGTTGATGTGTACCAATTCAGTTAACCCATTTAATACGTTTTGCCGCAATGTGCGTCACCGCGATTTCGGCCGAGTACATTTAGCCATTCTCTGCAGCACCACTGGTTTGTTTCATTTTATTAGTATTCCGACTTTTCCATTCAACTATTTTATTAATAGCTTATCAAATTATTATTCAGAAGAGTTTCCACTTCGTTTGTGTAAAATTTCAAACGGATTAAACCACGTTTTGTGTATTCTGTGCTAGTTTTTTTTTCAGTTAAAAAATTTGTAGACAAAAACAGCTGATCGAAATGGCTACATCAAGTAATACTGCTAGTTGTAATCGATCAAGATTTCTATCTATGACTGCCGATGAAACAAGTAAATTGATTTGCTTGGATGATTCTAGTTCAAGTGACAATAAATCTGACAACACTGATTACGAAAATTTATTATTTGACAAAACAAGTGATGAGAAATAGTGATGAGGAATATATTCCTCTGACTACAAAGAGACAAAAATTATCTGTTGGAAAGGGGAAAGGAAAAAAAATATCAACCTCAAATACACCAACTAGGCCTAGTTCAAGTTCTAGATCAAACAGTAACACATTACTGTGTGTACGAACGTAAAACCTTGAAATGGTGGAAGATTTTTTTCTGGCTGTTGGAAATCACCCAGGTGAATTCATACATTTTGTTTTTACTATGCCAATCAGCAGATGTAAACAGAGTCAAAACGAGTCTCAAACAGTATAATATGTCAGCTAAATGAGCAAGTTGCATTAGATCAAATAGTAAAAGCACCAGGAAAGGGCCCAGAGACCGGATGCCTCGAAAGGACTAATGATGCACAGCACATTGTCGATTATGATGAACGGGACCAATCTTGTGCATATTGCTCTACTGCAAGAAAACGAGTATGCACACACTTCTATTGCACTGTTTGTGAGGCCAAACCACATCTTCATCCTAAAGGATTTATGGAACCACAGGTCAAGTTAACTGGGGAACTACAATCTTTCCTTATGAGCCTTCCATTCTAATCTAGTTAGAAGTTTAGATAACTGGGTGGCAAGCTCAAAGACAGAAAAACATTCGAAGGATTTAAAGACTTATTGCATCGCAATAAGTTATTACTAAATATGAACAGTGATGCGTTAAAAGTGTCTTGGTACTTAATGCAAAAAATATGAGGATGTGTTGACACAAATAGATAATATTAAATCGTCTAGACAAGTAAGGTTAACAAGAAAAGTTAACTCATTTCCTTTAGTTGAGGGTGGTGCCGAAAATTGAGAAGTCATCTGTGGAGGGTGGAGTACTCATGATGACAGGTGGGACACCTAAAGGCCAACTGCCTTCAATGGTATGATAGGGGAACAACACAGACAAAACCTAGAAATAACAGGGGCAGACAAACCTATAGGTATAGCAGTCAGACTGGATATAATGTAAATAAATATCAAATGCCCACGCACAAGACAAAGTGACTAGGGACGAAATACAACAGATTGGATAAAACATATGGTTCAAAGAGGTGGGGAAGGAAGGTTCAAATAGGTCCGCTATGTGAGAAATGCAATTTGTTGGTAGTATGGACCAGGTACTTAAAAAGTCAACAGGAAGGCTAAAAATTGGAAAATGTTTTTAATTTGGGAGGGAGGTCTCCATACTTTGTGACACAGGTTGTACAATAGTAGGTTGCAGAAAGAGTTTGGTATCAGAAAAATCAATAACTGATATGACGTATCAAATTAAAATTATTGATGGGACGATAAAGACTTATCAAACAGCTTATATTAAAGCTTATATTAATATTGACACCCCTTATTTGAACGGAAGACTTTTGGTAGCTCTTTTTGAGGACCCAGAAACAGATATTATATTAGGAAATATAATGGAAAAAGATTACAGATCCTCATGCTACCACGGTAATGTAGTTACCAGGGCACAGGCTAAAAGAGATTTAGCTGGTGATAGACCCATGAAAAATGCAATTATGACCATTCCCACAATATTAAAGAACATAAAATTAGCAGAGGATCAAGCCAGTGACAAGGGGTTAACCAAATACTGGACAAAAGCTGAAAGTAATTGTGTCAAGCACACAAAACAGGGACAAATCACAAAATAAGTGGAAAAATTTTATAAAGAGTATTTACCTGTATCGTTTGAAAAAGATAAGAAAAGTTTTGCTTGCTGACTTAAAACTTATCAGCAAGGATTTGGGTGATGATGGTGGGGAAGAGGAGTCTGGTGGGGAAGAGGAGTCTGGTGGGGAAGAGGAGTCTGGTGCAGAATATGGGTCTGAGCCTAGTGGTGCAGAGAACAATGAATCTGATTCATGATTTTCCATTTTTCTTCAAGTTCAATTTTAATATTTCTGTTTTGAAATTGTTACAATTATTTTCTTATTATCCACCCATACTGGGCCTACCACTACCGGTAGTATCACCTTCATTCCTTACCCCCTTGGCAGAACACGACAGTGGCAGACGTTCTAACCGAACAGTAAAAAGGCATACCAGTACCAGCATACCTTTCATGTCACTACAGGGTTTGTTGCACATTTCCTTCTCATCAGAAGAGCCACTCGAATCCTCGGTGACACACTGTTGCATCGACCTACAGATGTCGCATCGACATGCATCAACTGGGCAAGCCAGCACCGCCACCCGATGAAAGAGACAGCAACCCTCGAGACCAAGGATAGTTCAGAAGTAGAAGTGAGGAAATTAGAAATAGAATCAGAAACAGCCAGATTGCAAGCTGGAAACACAAATGAAGAAAATAGAGGTAGGGAACATCAACACATGTACAGACCCAAGTTTCGCAATTTTAATAACAGTGAAGATATCACCAGTTTCCTTAAGCAGTTTGAAGGCATTTGTAAAAGATAATACACTGAAGATTTATGGGCTAGAATTCTCATGATCAAATTTACTGGAAAGTGCCTAAACATTATAAGCTCGTTATCAGAAACATTATAAGCTCGTTATCAGAAACATTAGCTTGTTATCAGAAGAACAGAAAAAAAGAGTTGTGATTATATAAAAACTCTACTAAAGTACTGCGGGAAAACTGACGACGTTTATACATTATTTCACACTACTAGGATTGACAGGAGCTCAGGTCCGTAAACCCCTCTTTTTAATAATCTTAGACCTCTCTTTTTAATATTAAAGACACCTTAAATAATTGGTTAGAGCTAGCTGAAATCGACACTAATGGCCCTAAAGCTCTACTGGATATTTTCGTTGTGGACAAGGTACCAAGACATGCGACAGAACCATTATTTACCTTCTTAAAAGAAAGAAAATTTTGAAAGTAAAGATTTGCACACGCAATCTGCACTTTTTAAGATGCTCATTCTAATGAACTCCTGGATAGAAGACCAACAGCAATAGACAGCAAAAATAATAATAAATCATGTGTAACAGCTCAAATATTAAATGAATTGTTTCGCATAATAAATTGTTTTCGCAATTTAGTATGAACAGGAAATAGATAAAAAATGTTATGCACAGTAAAGGGGGAAGTCGTGTTTTTTGTGTGCAAGAGGCTGGAATTCTAAAGTGGGGCGGTTACAAATATCGTAATAAGGATTTTGCAATCTGAGTGAATTATTAGATATGTGAAGTTAAGAAGATGATATCAATTATGTTTACTCCAATCTGGAGATTTACTTCTCTTATTTGTGAAAACGTATTGTGTTAATAAAACAGTGATGTTACCACATCGGAATTTGCCTCATACTTCCAATAATTATCTTCTGCAAAGTCACAGCAAAGCAGAATACATGTATTATGCAGCTACTTATTATAACATAACAATAACACGTCGTTACATCATGGAAAAACCCACATAACACAAGAATCCTAGTCTCCCTACAAATTGGCAGAATAATAACTTCAAGCATAACACAAATTATGCATCACATACTGCATGTTTCCATTGTGGCAGAAATGGTCATAGAAAGGCAGAATGTAGAACATTACAAAGAGATTTAGGCTACTATAGGAACCATAGACAAGGCAGAAATTCACCCAACAGTAGCCCCAACAGAAATAATTATAGGGAACAGTACAACAGCCCATTTAGAAGTAAACGACGACAAAGAAATAACAGGTATCCACCATGACAACAAAACAACTATCCTAGACAAAATAATAGTAAACCTGGAGAAACCTTGGCAGCAACATGTCACACTGACGATTGTGACAGACAAAAATTTTGACAATGTATCAGATTACCTGAAGGAAACAACCAAAGTAACATTAGCTAGCAACATAGAAAATGAATGAAAGAAAACCTTTGTTAACATTGATCGTCCTTGGTTAACTGTTACAGTAAAAGCCACCACTCTTTGTAGTATGTATATATATTATATATATATATGACAGATTGTGTCCCTCTAAACTTCAGACTGTTAATTTGGCTTTTCTTCGAGGTAAAGCTCTGCACAATATATATACATGTTTAAAAGATGCTATCGAAATGGATTTGGTTCACCCAAGACAGATGCACACTCCTACTGCCAAATGATGGGGAATAAAATATCAGCAGAAACGGATCCAGACAAAAAGAAGACGCTTATAACTGAGAGCTGGTGCATTTTACAACTTGCTCAATGAGAAGAGGGAAGGTTTAAAAGTTTTATGTTTTGACCACCAGCAAAATCAGGTGCTTCTTAAAGTACCTGATCAAATAGCATATCACAGCAGACAGCTGTAGATATACAATTTTACTATTGTTGAAACAAATCTGACTGGCACAATGAAGCCAGACAATGTCTTCATTTACACATGGAGAGAAAATCAGTGCACAAAAAAAAACAGATCATCGTGTGCGAGTGCTGTATTTCATACCCTGCAAAATGTCAACATGAATGGAATTGATGTGTCCGCCTTGTGTCTGATGCTTGTGAGGGGACAACACAGGGTCATTATTTACATGGCAGGACAATGGCTGATAAAGCAAGCCCCATCTCAAGTTAAAACTGTTGAGCTGTTGTTTCCTGTCAGGGGACATTCTTTCCTTCCATGAGACAGGGTATTTGGCTTTTTGGAAAAAAAAGCTAAGAATGAAAGAACTTATTCCCCAGAGGAATACCTTGAAATTTATAAAGAACAAGGAGCTGCAGATTGGAATATTTTTTACTTTAAGGCAGTTTCTGACAGAAGTCTAAAGAAGCCACTTCCCACAAAAATTCAAGAAAATAAAAGATTTATTATAACAAGGGGAGACATGTTACAGTTCAGCTTGAACCAAATAACATAATTTTTTTAAAAGCTCATGATGCTGCTACAAAAAAAGGACAATCGTTTTTAAAGAGTGCAAACTTCATTGTTCCTGGCGTCAAAATTAGTGATGCTAAAAAATCTGATATTAGAAAGCTAATGATTGAGCACGATGGGGATAGCTGGGATACAGACCCACAATTTAATTTTTTGAATAAAGTAATATTAAATTCTGATCAACCTCGACCTTCTGTATTGATTCAGAAGATGAAGAGTGTTGCGACTGTCTGTGTGAGGATCCCTCACATTGAACAAGCTCAAATTGAATGATGAATAGACCGAGCTGATCCCCATTGCTACTAATCTTCCCTAAAAATAACCAATAAATCAAACAAATAGAAACTTAACCAATTCGGCCTGGGTAGCGGCTCTAAAATCAATATAAATAAGTCCGAAATTATGGGGATATGTAAACTAACAGACAAATTAGATTACCCTCTAAATCTAACGGGTAAAAAAAAACTTTTCATATATGGACTAACCTTCACAAACAATCCAGGGGGAGTACGCAAAGAAACATGGGATAAAATCATTAAAAACATCCATAGGATAATAGAAAGATTTCAGTACTCAACAAAAATTATATTTGGATGTAGCATGTTAGTAAACACACTAATCATACCAAAGTTAGTCTATGTAGGGAACATTTTTGACATACCTTCTGACACACTTAAAACAATCAGAGAAAAGGAAGTTTTTCTTCAAAAACACAAAATGGAACATCAAACACTCAACACTTATACAAACTAAATTAGAGGGAGGAATTAATCTTCAAGACATAGAAACTAAAATTAAAGCAATGAGAATGGAGTACTTAGGACAGGCCATAAAAGACCATAAGGAATACACACTAACACATTATTATATAGGGATCAGACTGACACATATGCGTTACAAATGGTGTCAGAAGTGTTGAGTGACAATAATGTGTTACAACGTTATATTTGAACATTCGAGCTGAAGAATACATAGAACGCCATTACGTCCGTGTATCAATCAAGTCTGAGACGAGTCGACTACACACAGAAAGCATGGTAAAGAAGTAGGACGTTCATCAATTACAACTGTAGCCGAAAATTATTCTCATAAGCCTACAAGTGAACTGATAATTATTTTAATGAGTTAAAGAACTATACAACATATCAAAGTGAGTACGCAAATGACAATTGAATTATATACTACTACTAGTAACAGAGCTAGCAGACAACGGTTGGATAACTATTTAGGTCACAGTCTCAAGAGTTCAGAGTTCAAACAGCCAACTTGTACACGGCATGTATTATTTAACCTACTTAGCGGAGTGAACACACCCGGTTGGAGAAACGCAGCAGCAAGAAATCTATTTTAGTACTAATTTCGAAGGGAATAACTACAAAGAGGCAAATAATACAGTTAATACAGTTAATGTCAAATAGACTGAACAATCAACATAAAGGAAATTTTCAAGTTATCTACAACTGTAGCAAAGATTTACTGTAAGCCTACATATTCAAATGGTGAAATTACATGACATCAAGTAGATACCAATTGACAATTATTAGTCAACGCAAGAAAGAGATGATCCACTACACAAGACCAACAGAAGTCTGCCGTTATTACAGATGAGATGTGTGTATCAAGACATCGAAAGTAAGATTTCCCCAGCATAATCTCCACTTCATACAAGCCGCACATAGCCTAGTGCGCAATTCAAGTCAAGTAATTTCTTAATTACTCACTACAAGTTCAACAGAATCGGAGAGAAAGTACACAATTTTCAATTGGATTATTACACTATTTCTTATATTACGCAAGGTACTTGCATTGGATTATTGAAGCAGTTTGTGTTGTAACTTTTTCATTGGATTATGTAACTTTTTCATTGGAGTATTTACCCAAGTACACGTCTACATAGAAGGATTATCGACTACACAGAGATCATAGCGCCACAGAGGAGCAGAGGTGACCAACTACAGATTTCTTTTGGATACTTGGTATTTATTTATATTATGTGTTATGTATTGTATATAATTTAAGACTTTAAAAATCTACTTATATTATACTTAATTAGATTAAGTAAATTTTTTACTTTTTCTGTATATTATAAGTTTAATTTTAGAGTATACTTTAGGGATATCCACGGTGTTATCTTTCCTAGGGAAGTTTTTTTATTAAAACAGTAAAGGTTTCTTCTGGCCCTATTTATAACACTGTAGGATAATTTTGTGTTAGATGTGAAGTCTAGTTTGTACATTGTCATAACTGTTGTTTTTTAGTAGATCTTGTCAGATTTGTTCTATTTGTATTGTCATTGTTATACATATTGTCAACCTACTGTCATATTTTCTACTATCTTGTTGTCCATAAACTAAACAGTACTTTTGTAATTGTTGTCTCATTTGTATTCATGTAAACGTCTACATATCTGTATTTATGTTGTGAAGTAGACAATTATTATTTAAATTTTCTTAAACTTACTTATAAATTATAATTCATATATTAACTTGCATTGTGTATTCATTCATGAACATGTAAATATAATGTAATATTGTGAACTATTTTAATTGATAACTCAATAAGAAATAACTGACATACTTATACATACCAATATATTATTTTAGTTACTCAAACACATACTAATTCAAAATGGCAGAGTACTTAGAACTATTAGATGTAGCTGAAAAGCTTGGCATAAGACAGGAGAATTTAGCGGACTTCGTAACTAGGGAGATGGACAAAATACGGAACAAACAGGAAAGAGACAAGGAGAGAGATAGTCAAAGACAGAAAGAAGACAAAGACAGACAAGACAAAGACCGAGAAGCTAGAATGTTAGAGAGAAGCGAACTTAAACAAATAGAAGAAATGAAATTAAAAGAACAGGAACTAAAATTAAAAGGACAAAAAGAAATAGATGAACTAAATTTAAAAGGACAAAAAGAAATAGAAGAACTTAAAATAAGAGAGGAAGAGCTAAAACTAGAAAGAGCTAGAATAGAATCAGGACAGCATACACCATCAACAAGCAATAGAGAAACCAATAGCACATACAAACCTAAATTTAGGGAATTTAATGAACATAAAGAGGAAATTATTAGTTATTTGTCACAATTTGAGGGCATCTGTCAGTCTTACAATTATAGAGAAGAGACTTGGGCTAATATTTTATTGAGCAGATTATCAGGAAAAAGCCTAAGCATCATTAATTCACTCAGTGAAGAACAAAAGAACAATTATACCTTATAAAGAAAGTTTTGTTAAAGTTTTATGGAAACACAGAAGACATTTACAGAAAAAATTTTCATAACATAAGACTAGAGAGAGAAGTAGACCCTAACACCACCATATTCAATATTAGAGATAATCTTGTCAAATGGCTTGAACTCACTGAAATTGACATAAATGATCCCAAAGCCTTACTAGATATGTTTATTATAGACAAAATATTAAGAAATGCATCAGTCTCTTTATTTTCATTCCTTAAAGGAAAAATTAAAAATGAGCGTGATTTAGTTGACTCAATAACAACATTTAAAGATGCTCATCCCAATGAAGAGCTAGATAATAGAAACAGCACACTAGCTTCTATTAGAAACACACCCAGTGATAGAGACAGCCAAAAACCAAACACATATTATCAAAACAGAAGATACCAAAGTCTACATGCCAGATGGCAAAACAATAAATTTCAGAAAAATTATCAAAACAATTACCAGACACCATATACTAATTACTCAAAGGACAACAAATGTTTCTATTGTGGCATTCCAGGTCACAAAAAATATGAGTGTAGGAAATTACATAGAGATTTAGGACATTCACAACAATACTATCAGAGAACATCACCCAACAGTAGTCCAATTAGATACAACAGTACAAATAGGGGTAGACAACAAGATAGAAACCAACCAAGTGATCACCAGAGACACAACACCAATCAAACTAATAGTAGACACAATCAGAATACACCATTAGAAGGAGGAATTAATCTTCAAGACATAGAAACTAAAATTAAAGCAATGAGAATGGAGTACTTAGGACAGGCCATAAAAGACCATAAGGAATGCACACTAACACATTATTATATAGGGATCAGACTGACACGTCAACAACAACACGCCACACTACCTGGGGGCAAAACTCCCCATTTCTAACAGGTGTGCACATGCGCAATCAAACATAATGAAGATTTAATAAATAAAACGAACAAAGAAATATACAGCCACTTGAGAGATAAAATGAAAACAACTCATTCCGAGAGGATCAAGTGGCTGAAACGTTTCAACACAAAACAGATAGGAGACACTTTTAAAAACCTGCACATAAAAGAAATAGAACCTAGGGCAAGGGAAATAACTTTCAGTCTCCTATAGAACATGAAACCAACATCCGCAAGACTTGAACATCATAGAATTCAAAGACCAAGATGTTTACTATGCGAATTCATTTTAGTAGAAACAGAACAACACTTATTTATGGATTGCAAACTAATACTAACAGCTAAAGCCACCCTAACATTACTAATAGAAGCAGAACAACTTAAATAGCAAAGTGAGCATACTCGCTATAGTGTGCAGGCTTACCAACTTTTACACACAGTTCGTGTGACATTAACTTCAACGCTACCAGTACTACCAGAGGTAGTACTGAATAGAGCAACAAGTGAAGAAGAGCAGCTACACAAGACCAACTGCAGTCCATACAGAAGAAGTCTGATATTTACACAAGACCAACTGCAGGCCATACAGAAGAAGTCTGATATTATTACTGATGAAGGGTGTTGAGGTAACAAGACAAAGAAAGTGTTATTTCCCTCTTCAAAAAAATTTCACTTTAACTTAGCATTCATCTAAATGCTAAACAAGTGCGCAAGTCAAAGTAATTATCTAATTACTACTACAAGTTAAATCGAAGGTGATGTGCATATTTCAATTGGATTAATAAATTAATGTGAGGTCAAATACAGAGATTTTCAACACAGCTCTGGCAGTAACTTACTGAGTAAGACAGTGAAATATTTAAACTACATTCCAGTAATGTTGGATTAACTTTCCGTGTGTATAACTTATAACTGCCATACTACTTTGGAGCACTCAACCTATCTTAGAATTTACTACAGTCGTCAGTCGGATTACTAACATTGGGTTATTGTGAACAAGAAGAGACAGACCTCAGTTACTATAGTATTCATAACACTACTGTGGATTACTTATTCAAGTACAGTTGGATTATTAACACTATTATATTGCGAAGTGAGAAAAGACGAACCTAGGATATTATTATTCACAACATTATTGTGGATTATGTACTCAAGCACAAGACTATACAGAAGTCATACAGTTGGAAGAAAGTTACAGTGAGTGAAGAAGAATAAGTCATATAAGTGACTCTTTACATTATCTTTGGAATATTTGTTATTTTTGTATTACTTGTTATATATAATTAAGGGTGGAAGGGAGGCGACTTCAAATATTCACTAATTTAGTACTTAATTTGATTGATTAAAATAAAAAGACATGAAGACATAATGTGTGTTCAAGGCATTGCCAGAATATTAAAAAAATCACGAGCAAGCAGAGCTCAATAGAGAAGAAATTGCTGTCTTTGATTTTGACATTCTAAAACCGTTTTCATTAATTGGAGGTGGCTTGAAAATATTGAGCCTGCTGAAAGAGGTATCCTGATGTTACCAAATCTGGAACTGCATGTAAAGGCTTTTAAAAGCAAAACCCCTTCCAGAGCCCTCTGGCAAATCTTTTAAGCATGTTTGCTGTACCTTAGAAGATTCTCTCTTAAAGGCAAAGCTGCACTTCTTCATAGAGGTTGCTCAGAATTGCAACCATTTCATAACTTGTAACAAACAACCCTATGCTGCCCCTTTTGGCAACAGACCTGGGAATCTTGGTTCAATCTCCATTGGTAAGATTTATCAAGTTAATGTTGGCTGCCAAATATGTCACAGCTTAGATTTTTTGGAGAAATATAACAAAATAAATGTTGGATTTTCTGCCTAAAAGCTTTTGTTGAACAAATACTTGTTAGACCGACACAAATTCAGTTTTAGATCAGAGTGCAAGGCAATTTTAATGGCCACTTGAAAGAAGATAATGGAAAAATCTATTATTTACCCTCAAGTGAGAAATATGTTCTGGCTGCAACCAAGGCTCATGTTGTCTGAAAAGGACAAGCTGAACAGAAAGGCAAAACTGACCAGAGTCCTCAAAGTGATCTGTGAAACAAAACGAGTTGAAGAAATTAAGTGTGACACCATCTTTGCTCAGTATGAAACATATGTTGAGTCCATCATCACAGCCAATTCATTGGAGCACTGAAACTTTTCCCAAATAAAAGCAGGGTTGATGTCATTTTTCTTCTCAGCTTTCCACAAGGAAGAGGAGTTTTCCTGTGGGTTATTGTTCAGAAACTCCTTTTGTTATTACATAGCCAGGCAACAGTAGAAAGAGGGTTCTGTATGAATAAAGTTTATAAAGAGGTTGTCAAGGTGTTAGAATCCCTGAGCCTCTGTTTTGTGCCAGGCGTTCTAACTATAAGCGTAGGAATACAAAGGCAAAGGGGGTAGTACGGTAGTGTGTGCAGGTGGGCTGTTGGTCAGTAGAGTAGGGGATAAAGAGCGGGTAGGATGCTGACTGCATCAGTGTGATTGTTATTGTTAGTTGGTGTTAGTAGTGTGCAAGTAGTAAATAGTAGTGTTGTGATCCATGTAGTAGGTGCGGTTTTTTGGCTAAGCTTGTTAGCAGAACCCACATTACCAAAGGGAGAACTTATTAGTATTAGATTAGAGAGTAGTCAGTAATGAAATAAAAGTGAGAACTAATAACTGAGAAGAACTCTTGTGTTAAGTCTTTATGTACTCGTGTGTACAGTGACCGTGTGTTTAAAGTATCAAATAACCCTAGACAACGGAGTCATACGAATAAGATTCCTGACATGTCGAAATTTTAACAGAGAGAGTATCTGTGCTCAAAGACTGATAATTGATCAAGTCAGAGGAGCTGGTGGTCCTCACAAAGTTCACATAATGAAAGATTTGTTGAAATCAGCTAGGATGAAATACATTTTGTATCTGGAAAAACAGAAAGAGGAAAATGTCTTCTGCTTGAATAAGAAAAAAATATTTTAAAAAAGAAAGCTTGAAATTGATGAAGTGCAGGAGTTGAAGTCCATTTGTGGCATTTTTCAGACCTCTTTAAAGAAAAGTGGCGCTCCATTTTGACTGCCTAAAAATCTTTTAGAGGAAAAAAAAGCATGGATCATTCAAAAAGACAAATTTCCAGGCCTGCTTAAACAGCTAATGGATGCTATAAGTGTCAATGCTGCTGACAATATTAGGGCTGACTTCAGAAAATCCGAAATTGACCATAGTTAAAAATGTTTATTTCAATTTTGACATCACGAAAGGCAGAGTAAAGGCAATCCAATGGGAGTTTATCTGCTACAAGTAGTACTCTATGACTATAATAGAGCAGTAGCAAAAAGGAGTGCAGATGAAGTAACATCAATGTTATTGGATTTTTTCCTGAACCATTTGAGTCCCGCAGTCAGAAACTTGAAATTATTTTGTGATTCATGTGCTGGACAAAATAAAAATTACATAGTAATTCGTTTTTTCAATTATCTCATTCAGCACAAAAAAAGATTTAATTCAATTAAAATTCCCTTTCCTGAAAGAGGTCACTCTTATTTGGAGTGTGACAAAGACATGGGTCTTGTTAACTTCAAGCCACTGGCCAATGTGCCCTCACATTGGATTGACATTTTTAAAAATGCAGAAAATGACAAAGGGTATAACTGATGTAATGAAGCCTCTCTATAAGGCTGGAAGCCCTATACCAACAAGGCCTCTTCGAGAAGTATTATTTTCTGTGGACGCTTCTGGAATAATGTCTCACAGAGACTCTTGGGATGGTGCTTTTCTAAAACCACCATAAGTACTAAAGTAAGAATACATTTGTCAATGTGGCCCACCGCACAAAAAGTTTCCCACCCCTGTAATAAAGAATGCTATTTTCAAGATTGAATCATTTTTATCTATTTAATAACTCAGAAAAATGGACTGTCTTGTGAAATGTATTTTAAAAAATTACATTTTGTTTTCACATTTTTAATGTGCATAGTTTTGAACTTTAAAAATGGAATATCTCAAAATAGATAGAGCCTATAAGTATAATGAAGAAATGTGGGCCAGCATTTTGTTGACAAGACTCTCTTAAAAAGTTTATGTATTATAAGCTCACTTAATTAACAGCAGAAAAGGGAATATCTTTATATAAAAAACATACTACTAAAGTATTATGGAAAAACTGAAAATGATTACAGGAGAACTTTCCATCAGATTGATTAGACAGGGAGAGTTATCCTAATACTAGGATTTTCAATATCAGAGATAATTTAAACAAATGGCTACAATTAACTGAGGTGGACATAAATAATACTAAAGCATTATTGGACATATTTATTGTTGACAAAGTACTAAGGAATGTTTCATTTACTTTCTTAAAGAAAATAAAAATAAAAACTGAAAAAGAATTAGTAGATGCAATATCCACATTCTAAGACTCATCTTAATGAAGAATAGGATAATAGAGGAGATACTATTGAAACCATGAAAAAAAAAATTGTACCACTATCAAAGAGGAACTATAAAAAAGAAAAGATGGCAAAATACTCAAGAGACTTCAAATTATAAATATGCATGAAACAAAATATGAGTGCACCTAACTCAAGTCCCATTAGATTTAATGCACATAGGAGTAGACAGCCATACAGGAATCATAAAGAGAATTTTCAAGTAAGAAATATGCAACAAAGAGATCAAAAGCAGTATGCTAATAACATACAAGAGACTTTGGCAATTGCTTGTCACACAGAACTTGAATTCTTTCAAGCATAAGTTTACAAAAAGAAATTCTGCTCTTTTCAAGTATGAAAGGGATTTCTTGTTGGGAAAAGAGAAATTGCCTGCAAATGTGTGCTAAAAAATGAGGGATCAGTTCAGAAGCTTAACTGAAGAGTTTAAAAGAAGGTTTGGGTATTTCAGACAGATTGAGCTTAAATTCAACTTATTAACTTCTCCTCTCTCTGCTGATGTTGATGTGAATTACAGGTTCAATTGATAGTCATCCAATCTGATCATTCAGAGAAAGAAATGTTTAAATCACTACCATTAGTAGAGTTTTACAAGTCACTCTCAAATGGTTTCCATTTTTAAGACATTGTGCTGCCAGATAATTCTCTATTGTTGGTTCCACTTACATCTGTGAGCAGAGATTTTCCTGCATGAAGATAAATAAGTCCAAGAACAGGTCTGTGGTGTCAGACAGAAACTTAAATGCATTGATAATAGTTTCTACCAGCAAACTTGCGCAAGACTTTCAAAGCAGCATTGTGATCAGAACGTGTTTGTTTTTATATTATGTTTTATTATCTTAAAGCACACTGCCCCATTTTAAATGGTGCTGCACTTTGACGTTTCACTGCCCACCTGTGCAGCCCTCGTTCTGAAAAGTTTTCCCACCACTTCTTAAAAATTTGTAACAAAAAAAAAACCTGTTTCTGTACAATAGCAAATATACTAATTGTAAAAAGGTACTTTTTTAACAGGCAACACTCTGCTTTCAGGATCTGTTACATCCTTGATAAACCGTGTCTCTTCATTGATTTAACATGGCCGACAAAATCTCCATCTTAAAAAAAAAGGAAAGAACCAAACACATTAGAGTTAAAGTTTTTTTTTGATCATTAAAAATAATAAAACTCAAAATATTTGTGTAATGTTAAAATTGGATATCAAAAATAGTAATCATATTTTTACATTGAACAAAATAGTTTTTATATCTTTAAATTGTTCTAAGTTTATATACTGGTCTACTAAATCAAGCTAAGTAAAGAAATTAGTAATACGAAAATAAAAAAAAAAGTAATAAATAAACAAAGCTTATGGTAAAATTGAAAAGCATCCACAGAAAACTTTGTAAACCAACCTACCTCCCTTTCTTTTTCAGTTTCTTCCTGAACAACCTTGTTAAGTGCTTCTTGCATTTCACCCTGTCAAAAATGCATTGGCAGAGTTTTAGAAAGGAAGGTCTAATTTTTAAAAGTAAAACACAGCTGTAAAATTGACAATCTCCAAGGCATTAATGAAAACAAAGATAACTGAGCAAGATTAAAAAGAAGTGATAATCACATGTTCTTACCTTTAAAGAATCATCTTCCTGAGTTGCTAGCTGGTCTTCTTGATGAGACCTTCTCTCTCTTATTTCATCTAATTGCCTTTCTAGCTCTTTTAGCTTCTCTTGCAGTTCGGCTTAATTTGATAAAAATGTATCTTATCAGCATGTGCACATACTATAACTGCAGTGGAGCTACAAAAAAAACATTTTACAAATGCTGACATTGAATTTTAAAGCGATTAAATATTTGTTTAATATTGTCATCCCTGTGATATATTGAAAATATTCCTAGCATATTTTTTTTAAGAATGCAGAACATCATTTACATTTATTTAAACAAGGAAGTGACAGAATGAAGTAAACTTACAATGATTACAAAATAAGCATCAAAATACTGTACACAAAATAATACAATCTATAGGAAATAATTTACCAATAATATAATTTTTTTTACATAAAATAATTTACCAGTTTCATTATCAGTCATTCCATGTTCCTGGTTTTCTGCTCCATTTCTATCCATTGATGCCATACCTCCACGAGGTGTATTAGGACCTCTGGATGTCTCATCTTCTCCACTATCCATAATATTGACATCTTTTTCATCATCATCTTCTTCTTCTGATGAACTTAAGTCACCGAAGAAAGAAGCTATTTCAAGAAATAAATAAATAATACTAACTAAGGCATTATTATTATTAAATATATTAGCTACCTTAAAATTTGATCAATCAATTTTCTGATCTGCTGCATTATATTAAGCACCAACATGAAAGTCAGCGGTTGTGAGTACTTACCAACATCCAGGGATGTTTGTGTTTCTGTCCTCATCAAATGAGTCTGTGAACCAGAGGCTGAAGTTGCAGCATCAAGAGTCTAAAAAAAGGAAAATTGATGTATAATAATGAAAGCTATCTTAGAAACATGGTTCAGGGAATCCTTTATAAGTTATTTCTTTTTAAATTAAATTATTTTGTTAATTGTTTTGGAAATGGCAAAAACAAATGTATGTACGATGTTAAGAACAAACCTGGGATATTCCAGAGTCAGACATAGATTTTTCATCATCTACAATAATTTCATACTTGACATCTATAGCTTCTGAATCATATCGGAATAGTCTTCGTACTTCCTTTTCCACCTCTGGTTGATCCATGTACTGAAATTTTTTTTTAAATTATATTTTAGTACAAAAAAAGAAAAATAACTTATATTTTTCAAATCAAGTCTTGATGACATTATTACATGTATAGTAGTGCACATCTGTCATAATAAATGAGATAGATAAAATGTACAACAAAAAGATATTTCTACCTTTTTTTTAAGGGTCTTACGAAAGCGTCTTTTCCTGACATTTTTCAAAGAGGGTGTTACTGTAAGAAAAATATACGAGTCAGTAATGAGACTATCAATGAATGAACATAATTAGATAAAGATTCTTAACATCAAGTTTGCTAATTTAAAAAAAAAAATTTTAATAACTAAAATAAAATTTATGATTAAATTCTCTAAATTGAATTTTTCATAACATAATTAAAAAACTAAGGCGTTCACATAACCTCTTAATATCTTTTCGTGGTCATATGAGAAAGTAATTGTTTCATTACTTTATGTCCATTTAGAAAAATTAAAAATTGTTTCTTACTGCCATGATTCCATGCATATTTCTTTTCTTTGTCTTTCTTGCGAGGACTTTCATTTTCATCCTGTAACCAGTCTTCTTCTGTTTTACACACCAACATCTAAATATGTATTACAATACAAAATATTAGTTACACATGCCAAGTGAGATGAGATGGTTTACCCATACTTCATGCTTATCAATAAACTTGACAAAAGGTTTATATTTTGGGATCACGAGGGTATTTGGGGAATGTGAATTTATTTCGAGAGGCAAGACCATTAGATGTCAGAGAGTTTAATGGTAATCAAGTTTTTGTTAGCAGTTCTTTGGATTTTGTATACCATATCATTTTGTGTACTTCGTGAATAAAGAAGCAAATTGGATAGTGCGTCAATGTTACATAATTAATAAACCATGTGTGGACAGAAACTGGCAGAAATATCTGCTACACAAATTTGAGAAAACAAACTGCCTGTCAGACTACTGGAGTTCATACCTGGATGATAAATCTTAATGGTCTGTTTAAACAAATTTACCAAAAGTTTGGGATCTGTAGGCTACCTAAATATAGAATCTGAGCGCGATTTTTCATTTAAAAGTATCTATGTAATATAGATATTGCAGAAATAATTGATATCATTCATTAATAGTGAAAGCGTTGTATTGGAGAAAATTGGACGGTAAACAATCATTACAATTCAGTTTGTGTATCATAAACAGAAACGGCAGTGTCATAAAGTGTTCATTTAATTTCTATTAAATAATTACGGTAAATACATTTAATATCAGTTATGAATATCATTAGTGACCATTTCTTATTATGCCTATATATAACTACGGCATAACTTCATTTAATGTGTTAACACTTTCTAAAAATATAATCGATTAGATATTCTTCGTTGTATGATTCTATTAAGAACTTTTGTTCTCAGCCCCATCAATATAATGTGGAAAAGCACATCTTATTTTCAGTGCAAAATAAAATAAATTTCACTCACTTGTTTCGTTGTTCAAAAAATCAAGCAATTTTTTTTTAAAAATCAGTTTGTAGGCATACCAAAAATATAATAATAATATGAAAAAGTTTATACATTTAACTTTTTTCTCTACCGCTTTTGAGTTGTTTTTCGTGTTTTTATTTTTGTTTCAGATTTTGACCCTACAGGTTGGCAGTTCATTTTTGGTACATCATTCACTAATATATTTTTTGAAAGCAATATAACTAACACACTGAACCGGAATAGTGATATCTGCAGTATCAATCCTTTAAAAAACTTATGAACATTTGTACTCACCTGACATATGTCAGCTGTTTTGTAGAAAGTTTTTTTGTCTACTGTTTTTAAAGATTCAATTATGGCTGGAAGATCAAGCAGCTGATGAACGTAAAAGAAGATAGCTTTAATTATTAGGGTCTTTAAAAACATTTTCTAAAATTGAAATGCAAAATATACTATTTTAATAAAAATTATAAGAATAAATAAGTGTGGAAACTAACTTTAGCAAAAAATATATCTCCTCCAAATCTCACGCGGCCATGTCGCATGTCTGGATCCATTTCGATGCTCAACTTGTCTTTGAGCTGAACATTTGATGTCTCCTTGAGGTCTTCATGGAGTTGACCAGCTGCATCCTGCAAGGATAACAAGTAAAAACATTTATCAAGATGTCCACATTTTTGCTGACAGATCAAAATTTAAAAAAAGTCCAAACGTAATTAGAAAAAATGCCGAATGTTTTAAACACAATATATATTTATGCCAAATGTTTCAAACACAATATATATTTATATACCGTACTATATTACTAATGCGTCAATTTTCCAATGCAAATGTTTTTCCGAACTGCCCTGTATTAATATAACAATTATTATTATTGTAACATGGCATGGAGCATTTGGTTGCAAACATCTGGTTATCCAAAAACATTATCGTGACCAATAACTTGAAAATCAACACTACTTTATATCTACACACACACAAACATATATATATATATATATATATATATATATATATATATATATATATATATATATATATGTGTGTGTGTGTGTTTGTGTGTCTGTGTGGTGAGAAAGAGACAGATAAGAGAAGCAGTTGGTCCATACAAAATAGTTAATGTTACAACTTAGTAACCAATGCTAATCAAGAGAACTAAAATTTATTTAAGCTATATAAAAATAATTGCTTAAAATAAATTAATTCTGTTGAAAGTCTCCATATCCAGACATGAAACTCATTCTATACAAAAAATAGGAAAAACTGAAAAAAAGCATCTACACCAAACATATTGATTATTAGTTGGAGACAAAGTCACAAAGTAGGCAAAGTTGATTTTTAACTTTTAAGTTCAAGTAAAGCAAGTAGTCAGCTTAATTTGACAGTAGGATGGGATACCCAGGGAGAAGACATGCTGTTTTAATTCAAGCTCAGGATTGTTGCAAATATATTTAAGCAATAAAATCCTACCAATAGCAATAGCATCATTCAATTTTATTTTTTGTCACTCCCTTTTGATCTGCTCTACACTTAAGGAAGGGACAGACAGGTAAACGGGGTAACACTGAGTGAGCCACATTGTTGTATTTTGCCAGTGTTGCAATAGTCTACTTAACAAGTGTTATTGTAATGTTGGCATTGAGTGTCAATTCTTGTAAAAATATTTTAGGAAATGAAATTTAAAGCGGATAACATTTTCATTAAAAAAAAAGAAGGGCGAGGATAGTGCTAAAACTTAAAGTCAAAATAAAAATTCATTCCAAATGTTCAAGTGGTAGACACTTTGGTATGGTCAGGAAACACACACAATATGGTAATTTTGTTGTCAAAATGGCAACCTCCACTTTTTAATTTTCTGAGGGTATCATTGTTTCACCTTTTATAATTGATTTTAAGCAAAACAATAAATTCATAATCTGCCATTTACTTAAAGCCCACATCTTGCTTTTTCTTTTAAGAAGCCATTTGATTATTTTTTTCGAGGTTAAAGCTTTGAAAATTGAAGTTAATACAGTAGAACTCGGTTATGTCGGCAGCCTCGGGGTTTGCCAAAAAGCGTCAAGTTAACCGATGATCAAGATATCCGAAAACCAATATGGCAGCAATATATTAACATGTCCTTGAAATTTCTTTATGTACATGAAGTGCGCTAATAAATGCAGGTACTTCAGTAAAAAAAAAAATATTTTTTAAATATTAGTTATTTAGAGCAAATTTAATATTAAAATAATGAAACTAGAATCAACTTTTTAACTGACTTAAGTACTTTTTGAGCTACGAATTTTTAAAGTGCGAGTTCATATGGTCCGAATATGGTATTTTCTGCTATGGACAAAGCCTCCACATTTTGTGATATGATTCTGCTTATTGTGACAAATTGTGTCTTGTGCAATGACTATATAGTCTTAAATAAGTTTATTATAGTTTTTAAAAGGCACTGCATCCCCTTATTACTAAAATAATATTTAGAGACTACTTATTTAGAACTTTCAACTTTAGCACATGACTTTTTAATTACGAAGTGATTATTCACAGAGCTGTGCGGATAACGCTCGCCGTTATTCACAGATTTCGGTCTGCCGATAACGCTAAACGTTATTCACAGAATGTGATAAATTAATTAATGAATATAAAGTACAAAGTTCGTTTATACACATCTCCTTGGTAGAGTAGTGGTCAGTATCTCAGACCGTCACCCAGCAGAAATAGGTTCGATTCCCCGGCCTCATTTTTATAAATAAAATTTAAAAACAAAATATTTAATGGTTATTTCGTAGTGTTATATTATAATAATATTCTTCCTATAACTTTCTTTTTCTGTTCACATAGTTTTATTGTTATTTTCATATAGTTTTGTTACTTATGTTACAAGTTTCAATCTATTTTGTTAGAATGTTCATTCAAGTTTCGTTAAAAAAATGTAAACAACATGGACATGCAATATGCAGATCAGCCGCATAAACCATGTTTAAGTCAGATACAGCTGTTCTAACTGTACATTGTGATATACTTTTAGCTCTTTTGACTGTTTAATTTTCTTTGTATAATTCCACTCATAGACTTTAACATCCATTTGTTTT
>CAXITT010000009.1:2929107-2946704 GCA_964033795.1 Lymnaea stagnalis
TTGTTCCAGGTGGGAAGGTCATTGTCAGGGCTTTTGTTCCAGGTGGGAAGGTCATTGTCAGGGCTTTTGTTCCAGGTGGGAAGGTCATTGTCAGGGCTTTTGTTCCAGGTGGGAAGGTCATTGTCAGGGCTTTTGTTCCAGGTGGGAAGGTCATTGTCAGGGCTTTTGTTCCAGGTGGGAAGGTCATTGTCAGGGATTTTGTTCCAGGTGGGAAGGACATTGTCAGGGCTTTTGTTCCAGGTTGGAAAGGCATTGTTGGGGCTGTTCCATGATACAGATCATAGTTGTACACCTATTGACAGAAACTATGTATATATTTGTTGACAGATGCTTGACGTGCAGGCATTAACTTATGTGAGCTGTGCAACCTTTGACAGATGACAAGTGTAGCTATTGAGATATTATGTGTGCAGTTATTGATATTTACTAATTTAGTATTATTGATTGTAGCTCGGTGTGTAGTTAATCCATTTTGTATTGTGTTAAGTTCAGCGCTCTTCAAGTACATCCTTAATATCGGCTGTAAGTCATCTGTTGATGAAATATCAAATATTAAAGGAATTAGGGCTAGGGCTAGTTTAAAAAAAATTCTATGGATATTCTTCTACCCTGTGTTTTCCTGCTGAGATGTGTTTTCAGTTGTTCATTAATGAAATCATGATTCTAAATATTAATTCTTAATGCTCTACGTTGACTGTAGCAGGTTACTTAAAAAAGAAAAAAAAAGAAAACATTAGAGAACCCCTGGTCGAGCCATTAGATAAGAAATGCCATTATCTACAATTCTAATTTGTCTTCTCAAGCACTGACTATTTGAAGAGATTTGCCGAATTAATCAGCTCAGCCACGCTGGAGGCTCCGTGGCTGTACCAATGTCATCATTACACACACACAGTTAGTCATTTAGGGAACTTCGTTGTAATCAGCTGGCCGTGTTGGTGGTGACATAACACTACTTTTAGGTACTGCAGTTTACATTGACGGCCTGGGAGATTCGGGGGCCAGCGTTGTACGTGGTCTGGTCAGATCATGGGGACTCTAAACTTGCATGTACATTTCTTTGGTATTTATTTCCTATGAACGTCACCATTGTTTAAATATGTAATGAACCCTCAGCGACATTTGGCCATTAAAAAGAATATTTAAACATTGAAATCACTCAGATCAATAAACATGTGATTTGTTTTATTTATTATTCGTGTGCATCATGTTAACTGGATAATTCAAGTAAGGAGTCGCGCCAATCGGAAGCGCTCAGAGAAAATAATTTGAGGAACGGCCAATCAGAAGCACTGAGTTCACTGAGCGTCTCGGATATTGTTTGGAAAGCTGCGTCAGGATTTTGTACCATCCAACGATGGAGTCGCTGTGTAGTCAGGGGCACTAACTATTGCTGGTGTTAGGGAGAGTTACCTCCTATACAACAGCTGCTGTGGTATTTCTATGGGCTACGTTCAAATTTTTGTAAAACAGAGTAGCGTGCCCTTTGAAAACGCCCACTTTTTCTGAATGGGTTGGTTCCGGTTTCCAACAGTGTTGCTTTATGTTGTCTAACTCTTAGTTTGGTTACAAAAGTTGCATATACTATCTTACTAATTAAATGTATAACTATGGAATAGGCATATATTACCATTAATACCACAGTTCTTTTGTTTCCCCATTTTCTAGACTTCGTCAATTATGATTTAATGTGTCTATTTTAGACTAAAATAACTGTTGTTAGTGTTACTAAGTCGGTATTCAAACACAAAGAAAACAAATATGACTGGTAACAAAAATTATTGTATTGTGTGCTCCAATTACGCTGGTAAAAATCGTTGAAGGTAGAAAAGTTACTATGCATCGAATCCCTAGAGCAAAAACACTTTCAAGAATTTGGTGTTCTAGATTACAGCTTGTTCGCAAAGATTTAAAACCAGGGCAACTTAAAGGAAGAGGTAAGTGATAAGTGTAAGCACTTTTGTTTTAATTTTAAGCAACTAAAAAAAAAAAGTATTATATATAGGCAGCCTATTTGTATATATATTAATGAAACTATCAAGTTAAGCTGGTATAGTGTATGAGAGTTGAAAACTATAGTATAATGTATATTAAATTTTCAGGAACCCAATAGTAGTAATAGGCATAGGTTAAAATATACCATACTCATACTATGCAGTCTCATTTCTGTTTTAGGCAACACAAGAGTGTGTTCAGAGCATTTTCTATGGAAAAAAGGACCCTAGCCTGGTGATGACATACCTTCGGTGTTTGCTAACCGAACATACAAAACAACAGTACATGTAAGTTTAAAAAAAAAAAAAAAATTCATTTGGTTGCAAGTTTAAATATTTTTTTAATTAATGCAGAACGTTGTGTAACTTAATTTGACAATATGAACATTCATGAATTTTATTTGAGAGAACACATTGAAATAGAATTGATATTTTAATAAGACAATATGAACATTCATGGATTTTATTTAACTTTGAAATAGAATTGAAATTTTATAAATCAAACACATTGAAGTAGCACCGGTATTCAAAAGTATTGACATTTTCTTTAATGTTCACAGACTCAGCATGTCGAAGAGGCAACAGCAGAGAAGGCAACTCAAAAAGAAACTTTTTTTATTAATCAGGCTATATCAACAATACAAGGAGTATCTGTTATGTTACATGATTATTGTGGTAAAATAGATACTAAAACTTTTTGTCAGTACATATCTAATGCTGAAACACAATCACACATAAATAAATTAGATGTGTCAATGCAAACTGATGTTTTAACATACAATGTAAGTATGCAAACAGAAGACTATGGCTTTTATGCACCTTTAAGGCCAGAACATTTATTAAAGGAGGTATTTAGGTTATACACTAGTATCCCAATGCTGCGGTTTTTAATGCAATTTTTGATGAATGTATGTCTCATCTCGGTAATCTTAAAGATAGGAAAAGGGTTATGAGACCAGTTGATGAGTTTTTACTAACACTTATTAGACTGAAAATGGGGTTGCCAATGTTTGACTTGGCATTTAGATTCAGCATTTCAAAAGCAACAGCTTCTAGGGCTTTTTCAAAGTGGGTCTGTTTGCTCTACAGCAAATTGTCTTGTCTTATTTATTGGCCTACAAAAGAGCAGATAGCAAACACTTTGCCACAAAATTTTAAGAATTATTTCTCCAATACTAGAATAATAATTGACTGCACTGAATTGGAAGCTCAAAGTCCAGAATCTTTGCAGCATAAATTATTAATGTATAGTAATTACAAGTCTCACATGACATGGAAGGCCCTAGTCGGGGTTACCCCTAATGAAGTTGTACATACATTTAAATATGAAACAAACAACTGAAGTAGTACCGGTATTCAACAGTATTGACATTTTCTAATAAATAAATAAGGTACCTGGCATTTAAATATTTTTATGAAAAATCTTTTTATGAAAAGATAACATACCAGTATCAGGTAGCTATATATAATATTTACTTGTAAAAATGTGTACATATTTATTCCATTTGAAAATAAAATTGCCCAATAAAACATCATGGAAAAACTTATCTATCTATCGGTTCACTTGATACTTTTTAAAAAAATTGTGAAGTTTATGTTTACATTTTGAATTGTTCAGTTAATATAGAAGTTTCTGACGTTTAATTCTTTCAGTAATAATTTCAGGAATAATATATAAAATGTAAAATTCTTTCAGACATTTTAACATTACATTCCACAAATTTCTGTCAAAATGTATACGTTCTACTGAAATGCCCTTTGTTGTCCAGATAACAAAATCACACCAGGTTCTGCCACTTATTGCCATCTGGAAAACTTTGTATTGCAGTCAAAGTAAATTCAGATTCAATATATTCTTTCAAGGCTGCAGGATTCCTGTGTGCCATTTTATTTAAAATAGTGTACCTTTTAAAAGGTTCAATGGCGTATGGTAACATTTCTATACTCAGCAACTTTTTACTCAAGGACTGGGAATTGCTAAAAAGTAACAGGTTAAAACTAAGCCATTTAAGATTTTTACAGGAGGATCAAAAGTTTTACCAAGAGGAGTTGAATAATTCATGCGTGTTATGCCCACACTAGAACAAGCCTGAGAAATAAAATTTAAGTCAATTTCCTTGTTGAGGAAGTCCTCCCTGAGGTTGGGTTGCAATGTCATAAATGAACTCCTAGCAGCATTTATCAGGTTAAGAAAACGAGTAAGGGATCCTTTCATCAATCTGGAGTCTGGAAAAATGTCTGCAATCCATTCATCTGCAACCTGGGAATAAGGAGAATTTGTTAACAACTGGTATTTCAAATATACTACCACAGAGCCTATCATACATACCATCTTACATAGCATGCAGCACTTGGTGTAATTGTTATCAATTGCTAATGCTGAAATTACTTGCCTGTGACCATGGATGATTTCCTTCTTCTCTGATGTATGATAACTGCACTAGTATCCTGTTGTTTGCGACAATCTCTTTTGGCAGGCCTTTAGGTCTACCTTTTCCCTTGTGCTGATATCTATCTCGAAGGATGGTGTAAGTCTCATCCACTGAAATAAGTACGGATAACATTAAAAATTTCAAATTGCGTTTTATATTTTAAACATGGAAGTGTCCCAAATATTTAAAATGTCACAATTTGGTTTTAACACATTTTTAGGATCTACTTGCGTCATTATTAAAATTGGTTAAAATATTTTTTTAAAGAAAATGTTTTTCATACCTAGTAGTATAATCAATTTCTCTGCTGCACACCATATAATTTAACAGTTCTTTCTCTGTTATGTTAGGCCACTCTGACATGATCACATCTTCCACGTCCATCCAATTTTGCAGTGATGCAACATGGAAATATTCCACACCAACCAAATCTTGCTTCTGCACTGTAAAGTCTTGATCTAAACAAAATCACATGGTTAGACACATGTCTCGTGAATTGTTTAATTATTTTTAACTAGAATCAACTTGCAAATAATGTTTGTTAAAGTTTACAGCCTAAAAAGTCACTAAGCTATAGCGTAATAAAGCATAGACTAGTTAATAGTTACTACTAATACTATTAGTCATTTGTATTTATACAACTTAGCCTGTAGATTTTGTTAGCATAATGCTAATATTCATACTGATAGGTCTGCTTAAATTGATAATTTATCAATTAATAGTTTATTTTACTAGTATTAGTAAAATTAGTGTTAGCGAAACTAGTACTAGTGTCAGGCCGTGTAACATGTAAAAACATAGCTTAATATCTTATCTATATCATTCAGACTATATACTTAAATTTAGCATTAGGCATATTAATTAGTAGTACTATTAATCAAGCCGTTGCAGTTTATGTCACGTACTAAAAAAAAATGAATGGAATCAAAAAAAAATAATTCTACCAGTTGACTATGATTGACTATGCCATGTTTTATACTTACACGCAAAATTTGTGTTCTCGAACTAGCGATGAGTCCCTTTTGCTCTCTTTATCAAATCATCCTTTTTCCCGCTAAGTAATTGACCTTTAGATTGAAGGTGTGATTTCAAATCCTTTACCTTCATTGAGTCAAAAACTTTTTCAGCCTCGCTATCCATAGTAATAAACCAACTCCAACTAGACGGTAAACGAACCGGAACCAACCCAAGCGATCTTTTCTCCCCGAAAATAAAAAAAAATTTCGTTCGTGGATGTACCTAATAGCGAGGCCCGGGTTGACCTGAGGCCGGTTTGACCCGCAGGTATGTCAACAACAGGCATCACCACCGTGTCGTCCAGCGGTCCGACTAGGTCCGCGCTGGACAACATTACGTCACATTTCGGAAATTGGGTAAGTTTCAATGTTGGGTCTGTTTTAAGACCTGTCAACTGTCATGAAACCATGTCCCCACGCGTTGATTTATGTTGTCATGCCTGCCAACAGGTTCTTCATTTATTTGTGTCAAACGTCTAGTTTTAATTCCCTGTGTATTTGTACATATACTATGTGTGTTTTTTCTTTGTTATTGTGTGTATGTATCATTGTATGCAGTGTCGTCTTAATTAAGGCTTGAGCACACTGACACTGGGCATGACCCACTAAGAGTTCTGGTAGGTCGTGCACTGGGCAACTTCTAGTTCCAGGAGCTTCACGCCTCTAAGGGATCTCGCGCCTCTAGGAGACTCACGCGTCTAAGTCTGGGGTCTTCACGCATCTAGGGGTCTCAGGCCTCTTGGAGACTCACGCGTCTGAGTCTGGAGTCTTCACGCATCTAGGGGTCTCGCGCCTCTATGAGACTCACGCGTCTAAGTCTGGGGTCTTCACGCATCTAGGGGTCTCAGGCCTCTTGGAGACTCACGCGTCTGAGTGACCCCAGAAGTGCGTAGATCCCCAGAGGCGCCTCTTGGAGACTCACGCGTCTTAGTCTGGGGTCTTCACGCATCTAGGGGTCTCAGGCCTCTTGGAGGCTCACGCGTCTTAGTCTGGAGTCTTCACGCATCTAAGGGATCTTGCGCCTCTATGAGACTCACGCGTCTGAGTCTGGAGTCTTCACGCATCTAGGGGTCTCAGGCCTCTTGGAGACTCACCGGTCTGAGTCTGGGGTCTTCACGCATCTAAGGGATCTTGCGCCTCTATGAGACTCACGCGTCTGAGTCTGGAGTCTTCACGCATCTAGGGGTCTCAGGCCTCTTGGAGACTCACGCGTCTGAGTCTGGAGTCTTCACGCATCTAGACTTTGTTGCAAATTTATTTGCTATACATTGCAGAGGGAAGCACATTGCTCACTCAAGTTTTTGTAATCTAGATTTTTCCATTAAAAAAAAATGTAGTGTTTTTTTTTTGTTTTCTTTAGCTCTTGTTTGAGATTTTTTTTTTAGTTTTAAAAAGTCAATTATTTGTTTTAAGGACTTAGGGTGGGTTTGGGTGAGGGGGGGGGGTAGTTAAAGTATATAAAAAATGTGTGTTTTTTATGTTATGTGCATTAATCCTTTATTTCCTTTGGAATATTCGTTCATAAATAAATATAGAAATCCTTTTGTAAATATGTCATATCTTCTAAACACAACGATGTCATTTTTATACAACTTATTTGTTGTTTTTTTTAAATACCCGTTTTTAAAAGCCACAAAAGGTCAATTATATTATTTATATATGTTGTTTTTTTAAAAATAAAAGTATTTGATTCCCTTTTCTATCTTGTAAAACTTTTTCAAAAAATGACATTTTAACTAGAGGCCAAAAGGTGATAACAAAGGATTAAACTTCAAGTTTTGTTTCATTGTCCGCCCAACACGTAGCAGTGGTGTTTGGGTTTTGTAGTTGCCCTTGTTTTGTTGGGTCCTGTTGTGACGAACAACTTGTTGGGGGCCGAATTTTTAACATCCTTTATATCAACTTCGCTGTTGTCCTTGTGTTTCTCTGTGGCAAGAAGCTTCGGAAGGCTAATGGACCCACTTACCGTCTTATTATCGAGCGCAAACTTGGCACATGGACTCGTTGCCGATGACAACACATCGCTTCATTGCTCCGGCCCCCACCCTAAGCCCCCAAAATAATGTTTTCCTGGTTTTGTTTTTTTTCAGGGAGGGGGTTGATAGTGATTTGCTCAATGGATGCGTGTTTTGCTGTGGGAGGGGGGTGGGTTAATGGCCTAGCTGTTGCCACGTGCTTTAATAATTATGAGGTATTTGGGTAGGCGGGTATAAAAAAAAATAAAATGTAAATTTGCAGGGGAAAATCAAGGAAACATGAAACGTGTTTTCGACAGAAGTTGACCCATTTACATAATCGCTTATCAATAAATACGTACATCACGTACGATTACATAATTGAAAAAAAAAATTGCATGTACATGATTTAGATCCAAAACTTTGGTTTTAGGAGTTGTTTAATTTTTAAAACTAGCAATTTATAAAGTTGTTTAAACAAATAATTTGAGTAAAAATGATACAACACCATTACTCCATTAGAAACAACTAACAACAAAGGTCACCTAAATCTTCCCTATTGCTCTCTATAAGAATGACGCAAAAACTAAATACAGGTACGCGTGAAAATTCATCCCAGCATTTTTAAATTTATCGAAAACGTTCCTTTGGGGCTTTATGAGACACCCCCCCCTCATCACCCAATTTCCTATCGGGAGCCTAGGGCGCCCTCGATTTCTGTTCCCTCCCTATTCGAAGTGGATTTTTCTGTTAGTGTTATGTCGGTACTTACACATTTTTTTTTTTACCTTGAAGTTACAAAAATATTGTTTTCAATGGTTTGGTGTAAACAGCTGGAGAAGTTATTTGAATAAATTCATTCAGTGGCGTATCTAGGGCACGTGCCACCCGGGGCAGGAAAAGAATTTGGCCCCCTCACGAAATAGACTCTGAAATGGCCAAACATGTCGTCCTTCCATATAAAGGATATAAAGGTGCTGCCCCCCGTGCACCCTTTCTTACACCACTGAATTCATTGTATTGTATGTGGATGTTTAGGCCAAGCAGGGAGCCCGGTGCACTATTTGGGCCAGGGCCTCCGACGGTGTTAAGACGACCCTGTGTGTGTGTAGTGTGTATGATTGGGCGTGTGTGAGAGTGCCCGTATTAGAGTATCTCTGTGCGCAAAAGTGTGTGTGTGTGTGTATCTGTGTGAGCGTGTGTGTTTGTGCGAGTGTGAGTTTGTCTGTGTGTGTCTGTGTAGTTGGGTAGTTAATGGAGTTCGCCCTTCCCTATAAGGTGAGAAAAGGTTTGACAACTAACGACTGTATCTTCCAAATGTCTATTGTAGAGATCTATAACAGAATGTCACATTAAGGTCTCCTGTATCTTCCAAATGTCTATTGTAGAGGTCTATAACAGAATATCACATTAAGGTCTCCTGTATCTTCCAAATGTCTATTGTAGAGATCTATAACAGAATGTCACATTAAGGTCTCCTGTATCTTCCAAATGTCTATTGTAGAGATCTATAACAGAATGTCACATTAAGGTCTCCTGTATCTTCCAAATGTCTATTGTAGAGATCTATAACAGAATGTCACATTAAGGTCTCCTGTATCTTCCAAATGTCTATTGTAGAGATCTATAACAGAATGTCACATTAAGGTCTCCTGTATCTTCCAAATGTCTATTGTAGAGATCTATAACAGAATGTCACATTAAGGTCTCCTGTATCTTCCAAATGTCTATTGTAGAGATCTATAACAGAATGTCACATTAAGGTCTCCTGTATCTTCCAAATGTCTATTGTAGAGATCTATAACAGAATGTCACATTAAGGTCTCCTGTATCTTCCAAATGTCTATTGTAGAGATCTATAACAGAATGTCACATTAAGGTCTCCTGTATCTTCCAAATGTCTATTGTAGAGATCTATAACAGAATGTCACATTAAGGTCTCCTGTATCTTCCAAATGTCTATTGTAGAGATCTATAACAGAATGTCACATTAAGGTCTCCTGTATCTTCCAAATGTCTATTGTAGAGATCTATAACAGAATGTCACATTAAGGTCTCCTGTATCTTCCAAATGTCTATTGTAGAGATCTATAACAGAATGTCACATTAAGGTCTCCTGTATCTTCCAAATGTCTATTGTAGAGATCTATAACAGAATGTCACATTAAGGTCTCCTGTATCTTCCAAATGTCTATTGTAGAGATCTATAACAGAATGTCACATTAAGGTCTCCTGTATCTTCCAAATGTCTATTGTAGAGATCTATAACAGAATGTCACATTAAGGTCTCCTGTATCTTCCAAATGTCTATTGTAGAGATCTATAACAGAATGTCACATTAAGGTCTCCTGTATCTTCCAAATGTCTATTGTAGAGATCTATAACAGAATGTCACATTAAGGTCTCCTGTATCTTCCAAATGTCTATTGTAGAGATCTATAACAGAATGTCACATTAAGGTCTCCTGTATCTTCCAAATGTCTATTGTAGAGATCTATGACAGAATGTCACATTAAGGTCTCCTGTATCTTCCAAATGTCTATTGTAGAGATCTATAACAGAATGTCACATTAAGGTCTCTTGTATCTTCCAAATGTCTATTGTAGAGGTCTATAACAGAATGTCACATTAAGGTCTCCTGTATCTTCCAAATGTCTATTGTAGAGATCTATAACAGAATGTCACATTAAGGTCTCTTGTATCTTCCAAATGTCTATTGTAGAGATCTATAACAGAATGTCACATTAAGGTCTCTTGTATCTTCCAAATGTCTATTGTAGAGATCTATAACAGAATGTCACATTAAGGTCTCCTGTATCTTCCAAATGTCTATTGTAGAGATCTATAACAGAATGTCACATTAAGGTCTCTTGTATCTTCCAAATGTCTATTGTAGAGATCTATAACAGAATGTCACATTAAGGTCTCCTGTATCTTCCAAATGTCTATTGTAGAGATCTATAACAGAATGTCACATTAAGGTCTCCTGTATCTTCCAAATGTCTATTGTAGAGATCTATAACAGAATGTCACATTAAGGTCTCTTGTATCTTCCAAATGTCTATTGTAGAGATCTATAACAGAATATCACATTAAGGTCTCCTGTATCTTCCAAATGTCTATTGTAGAGATCTATAACAGAATATCACATTAAGGTCTCCTGTATCTTCCAAATGTCTATTGTAGAGGTCTATAACAGAATGTCACATTAAGGTCTCTTGTATCGTCTAAATGTCTATTGTAGAGATCTATAACAGAATATCACATTAAGGTCTCCTGTATCTTCCAAATGTCTATTGTAGAGATCTATAACAGAATATCACATTAAGGTCTCCTGTATCTTCCAAATGTCTATTGTAGAGGTCTAGAACAGAATGTCACATTAAGGTCTCTTGTATCGTCTAAATGTCTTTTGTAGATGCCTGTTTTAGAGGTCTATAATAGAATGTCACATTAAGGTCTCCTGTATCTTCCAAATGTCTATTGTAGAGGTCTATAACAGAATATCACATTAAGGTCTCTTGTATCGTCTAAATGTCTTTTGTAGATGTCTGTTTTAGAGGTCTATAATAGAATGTCACATTAAGGTCTCCTGTATCTTCTAAATGTCTTTTGTAGAGGTCTATAACAGAATGTCACATTAAGATCTCCTAGACGAGACGAATATAACATAACTTGAATTTCTCAACTGTCCATCATTCAACTGAGTTCAGGGCCGTATGACGGGCCAAGGGTTGAGGACCCCTGTTCGAATAGTTGTAAATAACATTGTAATTACAGATAATCGATAGATTGATCGAGCTGCTTCAGCAATCGTGTCCAGGTAGTTAGGTCGCCTGTTGTCGCTTTTAATTCTTACATTGCAACGCTTATTTATTATTTGCCTTGACATCAAACAATGATAATTTATTTTTGTCTGGGCCAGTTACCCCCAGGCCACGAAATGGATCTAGAAGACTTTAGTAATAGACTTATGCAATCAAAATATAATTTTCATGAACATAGTGTCTAGATTTTAGTTTTGATAATTAAAATATAATTAAAGCTTGTTATTTTTTTTTAAATAGCACCCGTAGACAGTATCAGTATCCCTAGATAAGACCCGTAGACAGTATCAGTAGCCCTAGATAAGACCCGTAGACAGTATCAGTATCCCTAGATAAGACCTGTAGACAGTATCAGTATCCCTAGATAAGACCCGTAGACAGTATCAATATCCCTAGATAAGACCCGTACACAGTATCAGTATCCCTAGATAAGACCCTTAGACAGTATCAGTATCCCTAGATAAGACCCGTAGACAGCATCAGTATCCCTAGAAAAGACATGTAGACAGTATCAGTATCCCTAGATAAGACCCGTAGACAGTATCAGTATCCCTAGATAAGACCCGTAGACAGTATCAGTATCCCTAGATAAGACCCGTAGACAGTATCAGTATCCCTAGATAAGACCCGTAGACAGTATCAGTATCCATAGATAAGACCTATAGACCGACGTTACGGCTCCGAGTTTGAAAGGAGAACTAAAGACTTGAGATTTGTAGAAGTCTTGTAATGAACGTTTTAGGAAGTCTGGTGAGAGTCTAGTGGACGCGGTGTAAAATCGAATTCAGCGCATAGCGATCAGATCTACACTTTCGTCTTGTCCCGCTCGAATACCTACACATGTTGATGTCATCCCGACCCCTTGTCCAGTCACCGGTGAAGCCGTGTGGTCCACTTTGTCTATGGGCAGGGCAGGAAGCTGGCCTGACGGAACACACGGTGTCACACGATTCGGTCGGTGACAGTACAATGGAAGCTTGGAGTACTGCAGGCGTATACATCGCATTGTTAGATTTTAATCTCTCGGTAGGCGACACTGAGCTCAATGTGTTCGGAGACTTTAGTTCCTAGAGACATTAAGAGAATGACATTTGGAGAAAGCGAACAAAGAAATCGTCACGCAACCCCATGGTCTCCCTAAAAAAATAACACACTCCACTGTTCTCTCTCTCTCTCTCTCTCTCTCTCTAAAAACACACACGCACTCCGCTGTTCTCTCTCTCTCTCTCTCTCTCTCTCTCTCTCTCTCTGTCAATCCTCTTTTTCTCCATCTGACCCCAATGACCCGACTCCTTCACGTCCCCCCTCGCTGTGCTACGATTGGTGTCACATATCTGGCATAAAGTCATCACCCGGGAGAAACTACCAGCCTTTCAGTGTATAGCACACTGATGACACAGAACACACTGATGACACAGAGCACACTGATGACACAGAACACACCGATGACACAGAACACACTGAGGGCACAGAACACACTGATGATACAGAACACACTGAACGACACAGAACACACCGATGACATAAACACATTGATGACACAGAGCACACTGATGAGACAAAACACACTGATGACACAGAGCACACTGATGACACAGAGCACACTGATGACAAAGAGCACACTGATGACACTGAACACACTGAGGGCACTGAGCACACTGATGACACTGAACACACAGATGCCATTGAACACACTGATGATACTGAGCACACTGATGATACTGAGCACACTGATGACATTGAACACACTGAAAACACTGATGACACTGAATACAAAAGATGCAATGTGTTGTATTGTTCACTGTTGTGTCCACACGATGGTCATTTATTGTATAACTACTGACTTGCGATAGATATTCATGTGCAATTTATCACTGTTGTTTGGTTGTGTTGCCATGACTACCATTACATTCAAGCCCATTATTTTCTAACGATTTTACGCCTCTATTGTGCCATTGCTAGATTTCTGTTTGATGACATCATTCTTACACTTTTTCATGGTGACATCTCTCTCATACTCTTTCATGGTGACATCTCCCTCACACTCTTTCATGGTGACATCTCCCTCACACTCTTTCATTGTGACATCTCCCTCGAACTCTTTCATGGTGACATCTCTATCACGCTCTTTCATGGTGACATCTCTATCACAATCTTTCATGGTGACATCTCTATCACACTCTTTAATGGTGACATCTCCCTCACACTCTTTCGTGGTGACATCTCTCTCACACTCTTTCATGGTGACATCTCCCTCACACTCTTTCGTGGTGACATCTCTCTTACACTCTTTCGTGGTGACATATCCCTCATACTCTTTCGTGGTGACATCTCTCTTACCCTCTTTCATTGTGCCATCTCCCTCACACTCTTTCATGGTGACATCTCTCTTACATTCTTTCATGGTGACATCTCCCTCACACTCTTTCATGATGCAAATCTCTCCAACACCCTTTCTTGGGGATCTCTCTCTCACACTCTCTCATGGTGACAACTCTAAAACACCCTCTCATGGTTACATTGCTCCCACACCCTCTCATGGTGACACCATTTTGCTGATTTAAATGTATATATGACACATGTTGTATCACTCAGATGATCTTTTGACTGAGAGCGTTTGTGTCACTGAGATCATTTGTCTTGTTTCCCTTGTTGTCTAGGTATTCTGGAAACAATTATGTAACCCGTGGATCTTTCATGTGCCGGATGCGGAGTCGCATGCACACTTTTGAAGAGGATTAACGCCCCCCCCCCCGCCCCCTTAAAAAAAAAAAAAAGTACACACGACACACGCACACACACCGAGTTGAATTTGAACCATGATAACACCTACTTCATGGCCTTCTATTTTATAAAGCGATTCTTTAGCGCGTGAAACCCACTAGGGATTTTATTTTTCAATGACATACTCGGAAATGTTACTTTAAAAAAAAAAACAAAAAACAACTGTACTCATCATTGGGTTCCAGTTCCAAACACTCTATCCATGTGTAGTGAGTGGCCTGTGTTGTTTATGTTGGTAAGGGATGAAAGAATGGGTATTCTCGTATGTAATTTTTGTAATGTTGCGTTTTGTATTTCTATGTGGTATGATACAGATTTTTTTTTTTTTCATTTCTCTTTTAATTTGGTTGACTTTGTACCGCGCTTTGAGCCTTTGGGGATAAAGCATGATTCTCAAATAAACTTTATTATTATTATTATTACTGTATTCATCCTTTATTGTATGTAGTAACTGGATGTCAGGGGGTGAGATTTCTATGATAAGAAAGGATTTGTGAAATTTCTCTTTTGATAGAATAGTTACTGAGATAGTGCATAGGTTGGAACCAACGCATTTCGGGCCATTGGAAATGCCAGGATCAGGAGATTCACAGATCGTGGTTTTCCTTACATGAGCTTTAACCAATCCTAAGAAGGTCGCAGTTTTCCGCTGCGGCTAGGTGGGTCCTGAACGTTGAAGTTTTGATTGGTGCACACAGATGAACGTCTTTCCTGTGCGCGGTGCGTAAGATAACTTTGATCATTTCATGAGAACATTGTGTTGTGTGTTCATTTACTTGACGCCAGAACGCTGTGAAACGTAGAATCATTGACTACTCATTTCTAGACCAACATGGGCAACCTTTTTTCCATAATAAAATAAATGGGCCAAACTTTATATCAATCATAAAACACTACTATTAAATAAAATTAAATGTAGACATAGCCTGTTTAGTTATATTTTAACCTCTGCTATTTCATTATTCCGTCCAAGTTAGATATGATTGTGAGCAGATATCATTATTGTACATGATGTAGACTTACATAAGTTAACATACAGTTGGACACATCTATGTGTCATTGGCTTGTGTGATGGGATGTCGCGCGTGTGAACATCCTATTAATCCAATGTCAAGTCTCACATACAGTAATCCCATGCAAAGATTTTCTCACAACAAGTTAATCCAATGTCAAGTTTGTCTCACAACCAGTTAATCCCATGTCAAGTTTGTCTCAAAACAGTTAATCCAATGTCAAGTTTGTCTCACAACCAGTTAATCCCTTGTCAAGTTTGTCTCACAACCAGTTAATACAATGTCAAGTTTGTCTCACAACCAGTTAATCCAATGTCAAGTTTGTCTCACAACCAGTTAATCCCATGTCAAGTTTGTCTCACAACAGTTAATCCAATGTCAAGTTTGTCTCACAACCAGTTAATCCCATGTCAAGTTTGTCTCAGAAACCAGTTAATACAATGTCAAGTTTGTCTCACAACCAGTTAATCCAATGTCAAGTTTGTCTCACAACCAGTTAATCCAATATCAAGTTTGTCTCACATCCTTTTAATCCAATGTCAAGTTTGTCTCACAACCAGTTAATACAATGTCAAGTTTGTCTCACAACCAGTTAATACAATGTCAAGTTTGTCTCACAACCAGTTAATACAATGTCAAGTTTGTCTCACAACCAGTTAATCCAATGTCAAGTTTGTCTCACAACCAGTTAATACAATGTCAAGTTTGTCTCACAACCAGTTAATATAATGTCAAGTTTGTCTCACAACCAGTTAATCCAATGTCAAGTTTTTCTCACATACTTTTAATCCAATATCAAGTTTGTCTCACATCCTTTTAATCCAATGTCAAGTTTGTCTACAACCAGTTAATCTAATGCCAGGTTTGTCTCACAACCACTTAATCTAATGCCAGGTTTGTCTTACAACCACTTAATCTAATGCCAGGTTTGTCTTACAACCAGTTAATCTAATGCCAGGTTTGTCTCACAACCAGTTAATCTAATGGCAGGTTTGTCTTACAACCAGTTAATCTAATGCCAGGTTTGTCTTACAACCACTTAATCTAATGCCAGGTTTGTCTCACAACCAGTTAATCTAATGCCAGGTTTGTCTCACAACCACTTTATCTAATGCCAGGTTTGTCTCACAACCACTTAATCTAATGCCAGGTTTGTCTCACAACCACTTAATCTAATGCCAGGTTTGTCTCACAACCACTTAATCTAATGCCGAGTTTGTCTCACAACCACTTAATCTAATGCCAGGTTTGTCTCACAACCACTTAATCTAATGCCAGGTTTGTCTCACAACCACTTAATCTAATGCCAGGTTTGTCTCACAACCACTTAATCTAATGCCATGTTTGTCTCACAACCACTTAATCTAATGCCAGGTTTGTCTTTTTGGCGGTTGATGTTAAGTTCACCCCCCCCCTCCCAATCACTACTTGACTTCTACGGCTGACCAATCAATTCCAATTGGTTATTGTCGGGAACGCCCCAAAACAATTAATTCGAACCCGCCAATCTTTTGGTTACACGTCAGACCAATCAGCCATTGTAGCCCGGTGCCTTCTCGGAGACCAAAAGGTCACATCATTCTCAAACACGATAAAAGTGTCCCCGACCCTGAATGATGTTTAAATTGCAACATAAAACATATTCAACTTTCGCGTCCTGTCATAGTTCCGATTTATTGACTACATCAGTACACCACAAGCCACTCTGTTTTTGAGCGTTTCGCTTATCAATTTATCTTCCCCAAGTCATCAACTAATCGTGCACATCCATTAATTCAGCGGTTCTCAACTTAGGGGTCGAAAGACCATTTCCCAGGGGTCGCCTAAGACCATCGGAAAACACATACACTCTACAGATATGAAGTAGGGCGAAAATAATTGTGTGGTTGGGGGTCGCCACAACATGAGTAAGTGTATTAAATGGTCGCGGCTTTAGGAGAACCACTGCATTAGTTGGACCTACACTCCTGGCATTGCCATGGAGTACTATCTGAGGATTGATCTTAATGGAGGCGGAGGCAGGCCGTCACAGTGGCGTATTGATCACGTTTCCTGGAACAACCAACACAACAGCCTCTGTGGCGCCATGGGCTATTGCAACATTTAAAGGGTTTGTCCTTGAAGACAGCGGTTCTCAAATCTAGAATTAGATCAATGGTTTAATTTTGACGGAAAATATGTGCATGACAGTTTGGATTTGACTTCCTTGAGACTATTTATTTTAAAAAAAAATAATGTCCGGTATCGCACCGGTAAAGGTATTCTTCTTCTCATATTACCAGCGTCCTTTCAATATTTCCCCCATTCAAACCTGCTCCCTTGTACTTTATCTTAAGTTTTTATTTTTTGTAGCAATTTCTTCCATGTTTGGCCGCCCAAGCTTTTATTTTTGTCGACATCGTTGTTAGAGCAATTCTGGTGTGTCTCAAATGTTTTTTTTTTTTAAAGTGCATATTTAAATGTGTTTTAACTAGAATTTTTTAAAAAATATTTTTTTTTCTCTTGTGGAATTGCTAAAAACTCCAAGATGTATTGAACCGCTTCACCCCCACCCCCCCCCCAAAAAAAAAATGAAA
>CAXITT010000009.1:2946893-2981663 GCA_964033795.1 Lymnaea stagnalis
TGTTACAACAGTTGCTCCAAACTTTCATCTGTTACAACAGTTGATCCAACCTTTCATCTGTTACAACAGTTGCTCCAAACTTTCATCTCTTACAACAGTTGCTCCAATCTTTCATCTGTTACAACAGTTGCTCCAAACTTTCATCTGTTACAACAGTTGATCCAACCTTTCATCTGTTACAACAGTTGCTCCAAACTTTCATCTCTTACAACAGTTGCTCCAATCTTTCATCTGTTACAACAGTTGCTCCAAACTTTCATCTGTTACAACAGTTGCTCCAAACTTTCATCCATTACAACAGTTGCTCCAAACTTTCATCTGTTACAACAGTTGCTCCAAAACTTTCATCTGTTACAACAGTTGCTCCAAACTTTCATCTGTTACAACAGTTGCTCCAAACTTTCATCTGTTACAACAGTTGCTCCAAACTTTCATCTGTTACAACAGTTGCTCCAAACTTTCATCTCTTACAACAGTTGCTCCAATCTTTCATCTGTTACAACAGTTGCTCCAAACTTTCATCTGTTACAACAGTTGCTCCAAACTTTCATCTGTTGCAACAGTTGCTCCAAAACTTTCATCTGTTACAACAGTTGATCCTAACTTTCATCTGTTACGACAGTTGCTCCAAACTTTCATCTGTTACAACAGTTGCCCCAAACTTTCATATGTTACAACAGTCGCTCCAAACTTTCATCTCTTACAACAGTTGATCGAAACTTTCATCTCTTACAACAGTTGCTCCAAACTTTCATCTGTTACAACAGTTGCTCCAAACTTTCATCTGTTACAACAGTTGCTTCAAACTTTCATCTCTTACAACAGTTGCTCCAAACTTTCATCTCTTACAACAGTTGCTCCAAACTTTCATCCGTTACAACAGTTGCTCCAAACTTTCATCTGTTGCAACAGTTGCTCCAAAACTTTCATCTGTTACAACAGTTTCTCCAAACTTTCATCTGTTACAACAGTTGATCGAAACTTTCATCTGTTACAACAGTTGCTCCAAACTTTCATTTGTTACAACAGTTGCTCCAAACTTTCATCTGTTACAACAGTTGCTCCAAACTTTCATCTGTTACAACAGTTGCTCCAAACTTTCATCTGTTACAACAGTTGCCCCAAACTTTCATCTGTTACAACAGTTGATCGAAACTTTCATCTCTTACAACAGTTGCTCCAAACTTTCATCTGTTACAACAGTTGCTCCAAACTTTCATCTGTTACAACAGTTGCTCCAAACTTTCATCTGTTACAACAGTTGCTCCAAACTTTCATATGTTACAACAGTTGCTCCAAACTTTCATCTGTTACAACAGTTGATCCAAACTTTCATCTGTTACAACAGTTTCTCCAAACTTTCATCTGTTACAACAGTTGCTCCAAACTTTCATCTGTTACAACAGTTGCTCCAAACTTTCATCTGTTACATCAGTTGCTCCAAACTTTCATCTGTTACAACAGTTGCTCGAAACTTTCATCTGTTACAACAGTTGCTCCAAACTTTCATCTCTTACAACAGTTGCTCCAAACTTTCACCTGTTACAACAGTTGCTCGAAACTTTCATCTCTAACAACAGTTTCTCGAAACTTTCATCTGTTACAAAACGAACATGATCAAAATGCAAATATTAATTGTCTGCAGGGTCAACTCATTCAGTTGTTATGCAGACTTTGATGATTATTGTAAGATACACGACTTATCCTCCACATTTTAGCCTTACGTCTACGAACTCACAACCCCCACAAGCTACTGGCAGTGTGAGTTCTTCATCCATCGTCTGCGAATATCCAGATGCAGCAATCAACAGTGCAATGTTGTATGATCCACGCTAGCCATCGTGTTTTGATGACAAGCATTGCAACAAAGCAAAGTTACACTTTACATACGGGCTTCAAGTGTTTGTTGTTGTTTTTTTGTTGGTTGGGGGTGAGGGATGGAGAATTGACCATCTCATTCTTCCAGTCCGTATATAGTACCTTAATGGAAATCGTTACTGAAAAATTGATAATACGTAGGCTGTATTGATTGAGGCTGTATTGATTGAACAATCGTTACCAACAAGCCTCCAGGTCTGATTGGTTCAGCGCGTGCCTATGAGTTACTAATTACGGAATGACATTTTTAAAGACACAGATGATAAACCAGACTAAATTTGACAGGGTGCGTCCACATGGGTCCTATTTGGGTCCCACTTGGGTCCCAGTGGCGTTCTGCGGGGCTCCCCCTTGGGTTCTAATGGGTTGCCCATATAAAAACTTTTATCGTGTAATGTTACATGACGTTTTTTAAAGACTTAAACGATGAACAATATTAAATTTTACACCGAACGTCCTACTTGGGTCAAAATTTGGTCCTAGTTGGGTCCCAATTTGGTCCTACTTGGGTCCCCCTCGGGTCCTAATGGGTTGGCCATAAAAACCTATCGATCAACGTGCAAATCAAACTTCAGAATAGCTTCATTCAGCTCGATCCCATTGTCTCATGGTTTAATTGTTGGATGTGATCACACCCAATCCGCTGAGTGTATGTGTTCAGTGTGTGTGTCAACTTACCTTTGTGGTGTAAACCCTGAACCATTCGTGTGTAACACACCTTTCAATTCAACACAAGGCCTTCCTTATTTTTTGCTGGCTTTCAATGCTGGGTACGTAATGAACGATCTCGAATCAAACCTTTGGCGTCTGATCGATAAATCTATAGGGCGGTTATAGATCTCCTGCTTCATCTATTGTGACACGAGGATTTGATGACCGCGTTGGTAGGCCTACCTCCAGCAGTCAACATTACTGACATAAATACATAAATATGTATGTGTTTATGCCGTGAGAGTGGTGGCCCCAAGGCACAGCTGAACCCGCCAACATTACTGACATACATATATGGGTATTGTGTGCAGTGGCGTAGCTATGGTTAATATAACAGGTTGTGGGCCATTATTTTTTACGCCCCCCCCCCAACGAAAATGCTGTTGGCGGAAAATTCCGCCCATAATATAGAGTAAAACAAATTGCCGCCCCGGGCGGGCCGCACCGACCATTCCACGCCAGGGGCTGTATGCGTCAATAAACTATGGCGGATCCACAAGGGGGGACACAGTCACGTGCCACATACCTGAAAGAAAGGTTTGCTGCTCTCCCATGCATGACCTTTTAGCGTGTACTGTTACCTGCTTTGTTTTGGTTTTGTGAAAAAACTGTGTGTGTGTGTGTGTGTGTAGGAGAAGAAAGAAAAAAAAAGGGTGGGGGGGAGGTGATGTTTGCTTGAATAGGTATGGATCAACAACTGTGTACAAAAACTGTGTACAAAAACTGTGTTCAAAAACTGTGTACAAGAGTTTTCCTACACCATTGACACACCTTGACGATCTAGAGTAGGTCAGCTTTAGAAAATGGAAACAATTTTATAAAGTATTCAAGTGTTGTTGTTTTTTTTAAATCCACATTTAAGATCTTAAAACGCGACATCACACTATTGCTCACAAGTCAGTACACAGATAGAGTGTTGTTGTTTTTTTGTACTTGCCAACCATAGAGTGACACACTATGTGGTGTCCCATAGAGTGACACACTATGTGGTGTCCCATAGAGTGACACACTATGTGGTGTCCCATAGGGTGACGCACTGTGTGGTGTGGCCCGTGTTAGCCGGTCCTGCACTTTATAACGAAAGCATCTATTGATTTGTGTAGCCCCATCTGTTGTACCTAACTGTGTCGCAAACAATACCCCTGGTCTTTTGTAGAGCATAAGAAACATGTTGAGCTGTTGTGTTGTTTGTGTCGGTGTCACAGTGGGCAAGTAGGTGTGCTCGTCACAAGTTGTTCAAAGTCCACGAAGGGCTCGGTGTCAATCTTCAATAAGTAAGTTGATGAGCATGATTAGACTGTGATGAGCAGAGTGTATGAACAAATTATGAAAGACCGTGACTTTTGTGACATGTCCTCGTGGAGCAGATTGTGATGCGCTAGATTTCACACACTGGCATATTATGATAGCGTCATACTACACTAGGAGTTTATCATCATTGGCTGACATCTTCTCATCAATGTATGATTAGTTTAAAGTTACAAATTTGGTGTGTATCATCATTGGCTGACATCTTCTCATCAATGTATGATTAGTTTAAAGTTACAAATTTCGTGTGTATCATCATTGGCTGACATCTTCTCATCAATGTATGATTAGTTTAAAGTTACAAATTTGGTGTGTATCATCATTGGCTGACATCTTCTCATCAATGTATGATTAGTTTAAAGTTACAAATTTGGTGTGTATCATTATTGGCTGACATCTTCATGGTCTGCAATGGATGGTTAGACCGAAGTCTCCACATGACTTGTCATTCTTTACTTTAACAAAAAGCTATAAGTAACATATCTTGTGAATAGGGAAGAGAAACGTCCTTCATTGGTTTTTAAACGGGCTAAAACATCTTATTAATGTTCACAATGGCTGAATCTTAAACTCAGTTCAAAAACTATGTTCATAAACTATGTTAAAAAACTATGTTCATAAACTATGTTAAAAAACTATGTTCATAAACTATGTTAAAAAACTATGTTCATAAACTATGTTAAAAAACTATGTTCATAAACTATGTTAAAAAACTATGTTCATAAACTATGTTAAAAAACTATGTTCATAAACTATGTTAAAAAACTATGTTCATAAACTATGTTAAAAAACTATGTTCATAAACTATGTTAAAAAACTATGTTCATAAACTATGTTAAAAAACTATGTTCATAAACTATGTTAAAAAACTATGTTCTAAAGCTATTTTTTAAAAATTATGTGGAAAAAATTAGCAAAAATGTCTCCCGGCTGGGAAAACTGCTCACTTATTTATGAGGAGGAAGTTGAAACCCTCCAGAAAAGAAATGTTAGAAATCGCATCAGCTGAAATCATTGTGTAGAACAAATAGAACGTAAACAGCCTTTTCCCAATTGAGTGAGGGGTGGGGTTGGTACAGCGCTAATTAGATTTAATGCAATATATAAAAAGGGAGAAACAAGTGGTGGCTGCCACAAAGTTCATTTGAAGTAAAATTAACTCAACACACTTGCTTTAACAATTTATAGGTGCCGCAAATACTTATGCTATAGATGTCACAATACTCATAGCAGCTAAATTAATTAAATATGTTACTATTCTCATAGCACTTACACACTTGTAGAAGAGACTTGTTGGGGTTGAGACAAGAAGCATACGGTATAATTAATTCACTGAATTGTTTGACTCCCCCAGAGCACCAGTTCTTTTCTTCCCAATGGGACGACCTTCACCACCGACCTGCCCGTGTTTAATGAGACCAACGGCACCACTGTAGCAGCAGAGATGTCGAGCAGCGACCGGGATCTCAGAGACTTTATGATCGGCCTCTGCCTGGCCATAGGCTCGTCCGTCTTCATTGGCGTCAGCTTCATCTTAAAGAAGCTGGGTCTGTTGAGATATGCCAGGAAGGTTTCCACAAGGGCAGGTAGGACAAGTCAATTTATGCATTCTAACTTGATAGTCGTGTCTTAGCTATAGTTCCACCATATTATATATATATAGTTATAGTTGCAACCTGTCTGTGATTAGAAATTTTGATTTCTTTTTTGAAATTGTTCAACTTTAACCTTGAGACTCGATGACTTAGAAGTAGATTAGACCTACTTGGTGTGAATGTCGGGATGTAGTGGGCCCAGTGAGTCAACTGAGGCTTTAAATAGTGAGCCTTGTAGGGGATGTAATGGCATCACGACACATAGGTTGTTTGTGCCTTTAGCATGTCATATGTAACCATTGATGTGTGGTGCCTTGTGTAAGATGTCACATATGGGTGTGATGTGTCATGTTTTGGACAGATCTTGTATGTGGGTAGTGAGTGTCACATGTGAATGCGGGGTGTCACATATGGGTATGATATGTCATGTTTGGAATTGATTTTGTATGTAGGTAGTGGGTATCCCATGGGCATATGGGGTGTCACATGTTGATGTGGGTTATGAGTACCACATTAAGTTGTGGGGTGTTGAAATTGTGAGAATTAAATGTTACATGTGGATGTGGGCCGTGGGTGCCACATTAATGTGTGGGGTTTCGATGCCGTTGTGAATGTCACAATTTGCTGTTTGAGTCTTACTCATATGGTTTTTAATGAAACAAAAAACACTCCCTGACATTGACTTGGTCATGTTCCAACATTATTGTTAACATTGACCTGGACGTGTTCTAACATCATTGTTATATTGACTTGGTCATGTTCTAACACAGTGGTTCTCAAACTTTCTAATGCCGCGACCCTTAAACACAGTGCCTCATGTTGTGGCGACTCCTAACTACAAAATTTTTATCATTGCTGCTTCATAACTGTTGTGTATATGTGTTTCCCGATGGACTTAGGCGACCCCTCAGAAAGGGTCATTCGACCCCAAAAGGGGTCGCGAACCACAGGTTGAGAACCGCTGTTCTAACATCATTGTTTACATTCACTTGGTCATGCTCAAACATCATTGTTTACATTGACCTGGACATCTTCTAACATCATTGTTTACAATGACCTGGACATCTTCTAACATCATTGTTAACATTGACCTGGACATCTTCTAACATCATTGTTTACATTGACCTGGACATCTTCTAACATCATTGTTTACATTGACCTGGACATCTTCTAACATCATTGTTTACATTCACTTGGTCATGTTCTAACATCATTGTTTACATTGACCTGGTCATGTTCTAACATCATTGTTTACTTTGACCTGGTCATGTTCTAACATCATTGTTTACTTTGACCTGGTCATGTTCTAACATCATTGTTTACTTTGACCTGGTCATGTTCTAACATCATTGTTTACTTTGACCTGGTAATGTTCTAACATCATTGTTTACTTTGACCTGGTCATGTTCTAACATCATTGTTTACATCCACTTGGTCATGTTCTAACATCATTGTTTACATTCACTTGGTAATGTTCTAACATCATTGTTTACATTGACCAGGTCATATTCTAACATCATTGTTTACACCCACTTAGTCATGTTCTAACATCATTGTTTACATTGACCTGGTCATGTTCTAACATCATTGTTTACATCCACTTGGTCATGTTCTAACATCATTGTTTACATTGACCTGGTAATGTTCTAACATCATTGTTTACATTGACCTGGTAATTTTCTAACATCATTGTTTACATTGACCTGGTAATGTTCTAACATCATTGTTTACATCCACTTGGTCATGTTCTAACATCATTGTTTACATTGACCTGGTAATGTTCTAACATCATTGTTTACATTGACCTGGTCATGTTCTAACGTCATTTTTTTTACATCCACTTGGTCATGTTCTAACATCATTGTTTACATTGACCTGGTAATGTTCTAACGTCATTGTTTACATTGACCTGGTCATGTTCTAACATCATTGTTTACATCCACTTGGTCATGTTCTAAGATCATTGCTTTATTTGACCTGATCTTATTCTAACATAATTTTTTACCTTCTATGTTCCAGGTCAAGGTGGATGTGGCTACCTCAGAGAATGGATGTGGTGGGCTGGGATGATCTTGAGTGAGTTGATACGACTAAATATATAGTCAAGTAGTTCATCTTAAGATTTATGAGTTAATACGACTAAATAAATAGTCGAGTAGTTCATCTTAAGATTTATGAGTTAATACGACTAAATAAATAGTCAAGTAGTTCATCGGAAGATTTATGAGTTGATAAAGCTAAATGAATAGTCAAGTTCATGAGTTCAGCTTTTTTACTTTTTATAGAATTGTTTTATTGACTCAAGAACTAAGAATAAAGATTTAGACACAAAACTAAATTAAATCAAATGAAATCATGATAAAAAATGAAGTTTTGCAAAGAATAAATTAAAACTAGGAATAAATCTGAGATATAAAAAATGTGCTATTCTTTATTTTTGTGTCTGATGATAATTTGATGTCATTATCTCCATTTTCACAGTGACTCTAGGGGAGGGTGCCAACTTTGCAGCCTTTGCTTTTGCCCCTGCCACCATGGTCACCCCTCTGGGAGCTCTCAGTGTCATAGTCAGGTAAGCAGCAACACAAACAAGACAACTTTTCACAGACACCACAACTTTTCACAGGCATGACACCTTTTCAACGAGATGTCTAACTTTTCACAAACATGCCTAACTTTTCACAAACATTGCAACTTTTCACAAACAGGACAACTTTTCACAAACAGGACAACTTTTCACAAAAAGGACTTTTCACAAACATGACAACTTTTCACAAACAGGACAACTTTTCACAAACATGACAACTTTTCACAAATATGACAACTTTTCACAAACATGACAACTTTTCACAAACATGACAACTTTTTAAGCTGAGAGAGATTAAAAAAAAAAAATTCTTTACTAATTAGGCTTCCATCTGTAACAACTACATTAGAATGTTATTCATAAAAGTATAAGTAAGTTTGGGTTACTGGAACTTGAGTTTATAGGACCTGAGCTGGATCAGCCGTCTTGAATCAAACCCTAAAGCTATCAAAGGAAGTACAAAGTAGCTTTAACACAAAAAATAACTTGAGAACTTAAGGTTACCAGTAAGTTATTATTTGAGTCATGCAAACTGGTAAGTTATTATTTGAGTCATGCAAGTCAAGATTTTTTTTTTTCCTCCTCTGTTTTTTAGTGCTGTGCTATCAGCCCGGATACTGAAAGAAAAATTAAACATTCTGGGTAAAGTTGGGTGTTTCCTGTGCGTACTCGGCTCCACTGTCATGGTGATACATGCCCCGAAAGAGCAGGAGGTTCATAGTGTCCTTGACCTTGTGCTCAAGATGAAAGAGCCCGGTAAACGCAAAAATTAGGAGAAGCACTCCTCTTAATTTAAGTTTGGATGATTAATAATATTTATAGCTCTCACATTGTCAAATGTTTCTGTAAAAGATTAAATACTAAAATGTGATTTAGAAAAACATTTAAAAAATATGACCAAAATATGATTATCTGTACACAGTCAGGGATAAAAAGCCAGCGATAATACTTCAGTCCTAAAATTGAAAGCTAATACTTGTATTACATTTGTAGTTATTTTCCTTTACTGTTCAATTCACATCTAGTGTTTTCCATTCAAAGTATCTACTATTTCAACCTATTCATTAATTTCTTTTTCTTCCCAGCTTTCATTGTGTATGCCTTGATAATGCTCATCACTGCAATTGTCACCATTTTCTATTTTGTGCCACGCTACGGACAGAAGAATGTACTGGTGTACATCACAGTCTGTTCGACCCTGGGCTCGTTCACGGTCATGGGCTGCAAGGGGGTCGGCACCGCCATCAATGCCACTGTTCGGGGACACAACGAGTTCACCAACTGGATCACCTACGTCCTGCTAGGGGTGATTATAGTCTGTATCATACTCCAGCTGAACTTTTTAAACAAGGCTCTGGACACCTTCAACACCGCCGTAGTGACTCCAATTTATTACGTGTTTTTTACATCTTTCGTCATCACTGGCTCGGCTATTTTATTCCAAGAGTTTCAGCACATGGGGGCCCTGGATATTGTTGGTTTTCTCTGCGGGTTCCTCACGATAATCGCTGGGATTTTCTTACTTAATGCCTTCAAAGACTTAAAAATCTCCTGGAGGAATTTACCAAAAGTGACGAAGGAGGCGGACATACCAGAGACAGGTTCTATCAACAGCACGGTGGGTTTAAATGGTGTGACAAATGCTACGTTTGTAGATGTCCAGCAAATTGAGGCCCATATATCAAGAAACATGTCCAATGGATGTATAACACGGACCATGTCCGATGATTCAGATTGCAATGACAACGGTTGTGCTCCCGACAGGTACCACGGGAGCAGCCCTGTCTTAGACATGTAAACTTTATCCTGTTGCAAACTCTTTGAAATATTCCAGTTTGTTTGTTATACACCAAGCTATGTTATGCACGAACTTACACTTATGTTGACAGCTATGATATAAATGAGCTTGGACTTTTGTTGACAGCCACAGAAAATCACCTGGCTAGTAATCAATAAATAATGAAAGAAATGGCATCCGAGAAATCTGACTTTAACTGATGTTATACAACCTCTTCTCCCCCCCCCCCCACACACACACACACCCAATATTGAAAATTCCAGGGGGTTGAATGACTACAGTCGATTTTGGGGGACGTACTGCAATGCTGCTGTAGAGCTTGGACTTTTGTTGACAGGCACAGAAAATCACCTGGCTAGTAAAGAATAAATAATGAAAGAAATGGCATCCCAGAAATCTGGCTTTAACTGATGTTATACAACCCCTTCTCCCCCCCCCCCCACACACACACACACCCAATATTGAAAATTCCAGGGGGTTGAATGACTACAGTCGATTTTGGGGGACGTACTGCAATGCTGCTGTTGTAAAAATAAATGGAAGTTGAAACATTTTTATCGCAAAAAAAATATTTCCCAGGAAGCCTTGATATTAACAGAATTAATCTGCCGGGCAATTACTTAAACAAATCACAGTGTGCTCTGGATATCTGGATATACCTATATGAACTCAGGACAGAATTTTTTTTTTAAAATTTGATCATCGTCAACAGATAGGGCTGTTACCTTATCAGATGTTAAATCCTTACCAGCCCAGCCTTACATGAGATTAGTGTCTCCAAGACAAGAGTTGAGCATTTCAAGTATCTAAATCTTATATTGCAGATGAACTGTAAATGTCCAAAATATTCCCTGATTTGAAACAATATGAGAAGGCAAATTTATAATCCTGTTAAAATCAATTTAGAATTGCCAATACTTGTAAGGCAAAATAAGTTTATCCAAGATTCTCTGACATAAGGTAACATGATTTTTTACATAAAAGTGATAAAGTGCTGACCATTGATGGACTCGTGGACTTAATTTAGCAAGGGAGATTATTATTTATGCTTGTTCTTTGGTTGTATTTTTTATTAAGTTCTTGGCAAATTAATGATCTTCAAAATGTTATTTGTATAGTATATTTTTTTACAAACTTATTTGTTAACTTTGGAGGGATTCACTTTTTCTCATGACAGCATAAACTGATATCCACATTTTAAAAATATAAATATGGTTTTTTGTAACATAATACATTTTTGCATATAATATATATTTTTTTACTGTGTCTATTTTTACTTGCTGTGGAAAAATGCTTTAAATTTGGTTTGTAATTTATTTTTAATGATATCTCATACCGCAGTGTCTACAACGCCATCAGTTGGATGTAAAAGATTTCTAGCAGATCCCTGCCATGTTAACCACACCATATCTCAACTATTGCATGGGCCATTTTTACAGTGAAGGAGATTTGAATCGAAAAATACAAGAGAAAAAAACACAAAAAAACAAAGAGATAAAGAAAGCAGACTAATGAACTAAGTGTTCAGCAATTAATTTCCATTAAATAATTTATAATGTGTTTATATTACATTCTGTCAACCAAATAATTGAATCAACACAAAAGCTGAAATTATTATCCTCCAAATCGAAATCAATGGCAATTTCATTTTCTATATGTAATTTACTTTATCACATAAGGGTTATTATAAAAAAAAATTTTTTTTTACATAACTTAAATGACTTGGTTAGGCCCTAAACTATGTAACATACACTTAAAACAGTGTACTGCTGTGCATTTTATAATTTGATTGCAAACATTTAAATATATTGTTTTCAAATGATGCACTTTTTGAGCCCACCTGGATTGTTAGGCCCATCTGGATCGGTAAGCCCATCTGGATTGGTAGGCAAAAAGCTGTAGCTTTTTCTTCAGCTTATGGGTCAAGCTAGAAACTAGAAACTCACGTGCAAGAGTGCTGTAAAACTATTTGATGGCCGTAACATTCCTTCATTTCTCAGGATACATAAATGAGTTTGTCATGAAACAAATCGAGGCTGTTTCATCTGAATTTCATTTCACTGTAAGATTTTGTAATAATAATTTAGCATTCAAATAGGTGGCATGCAGCAAATGTATTGGTTAGATATTGCTTGTTTTAAGATATAGATGAGTTACAGAAGCAGCTGTAACAGACTTACTTTTACTTAGTATGTTGTTTATTTTCTGACTCAGTTTAATAATTTTTATAATTATAATTTGGTGTGAAGAATTGTGTAAAGGTTTGTTAGATGAGTTAGTTGTACTTAGACCACTAGAACAGTGTCATACTAAATTACTGTTATGTTTCAAAATGTACTTAAAAATGTAGCTGTTTATTTCACCTCTGTAATGGGGTGAATATGTTATCAGGTAATGACTGCCAAATATCCTGGCTGTTAGGAAAGGCCAAGTAAAGGAAGTTTTTATAAATTTGAAAACTTGAAGAAATGATTTATTCTTGAGATAGATTCAGTACCAATAACATCAGTCAAATATGGAAACAAGACTAATTCTGCGGGTTGTATATAAATATGTTTTACTCATATTGAACAATTAAAAAACAGTAATAGAAAAATCTTGATTCATTGTGGCCATTTTTACTGGTCTAGGAAAAAAAAATTCACATTTGGTTCTAGATTTATGTAACAAACATTTATTTTTTAAATTACGTTTAAGTAGTTTGGGTATTTTAACAAAACTATTTTATAAAGAAATGTTTGTTTCATGTGAATCTCTAACCTCAATAAATGGTTGCATTTGTTGTTGGAAATACTGAAATCAAAATGAAATATTTATTACATATTTTTGTAGGGTTTTGTCTGACGATGTCTCACCAATGTCCAACAAGCGCTACTCTTAACATTTATCCAAATTTGCTATATTTTGATAAGCAAATTTAAAAAAAATTAAAAGACTTATTCTAAACACAATGGAGATAGAAAAACATTCCAATAATTAAATAAATAAATTTTTAAAAATTTAAAACATCTTTGGTTTTAATTGTGTTACCCGGTATAACTAATTTATGGAAATAATATAAACAAATGCAATCTATTGTCTAGTTAGTACCTGGGGCAAAAACCTTAAGAAATAAGTTGAGATTTAAGAAAAAGCAGAGTAATCACATCTCATTCTCTAATTCATTTACACAGGATTAATAATTATAGAGCTATTAATATCTAAACAAGGGGGCGGGTACATTTGAAATATTAAAAAATGATATTTAAATGTCTCAGTTTTTCTACCCCTGTCAACAACAATGACACTGTACTCACTTTATTTAGTTCCTCTAACTCTAATCATATCATTTTAAAATAATTACTATGGCTGTTAAGAAAATATTTATTTTTTCCTTTCTTCAGAAACCAATTTAACAAATGCTTCTTATCATGATAACATGAGTAAATTCCTGTCTTTTTATGATGTTGGTATATTTTATGGTTAATTCTTAAATATTTATTGCATTCTTGAATATTTAGTGTACATGCACACAAAAAAAAGAAAGAACCACTAATTTTGGTTTGAAAATTGTTTAAATTGAAATGTTTTTTGTTTAAAAAAACAACCACCATGATTTCAAATTACTTAAATTCCTTGAACACATCACTGGAATAGTTGCTCTGACAGCACCATTTTATCTTTGCTGATTTTAAAGGAAAAATATTTGGATTTCTCATGATGCTAAGATGATTTCTTTGGGATGATTTAATGATGGTTCTTGTGTGTAACTATGATATAAATATCATTACCTAGTGGGGATGTTTGTTTACTGTGGGATGATTTAATGATGGTTCTAATGTGTAGCTGTGATAGAAATATCATTACCTAGTGGGGACATTTGTTGACTAGCTTATTACAATATATTTACATAAAAGTTTGTGCAACATGTTATTGTAATGTATGTATATTCAATCCTAATGGTACATCAAGCATCAGAAGAGTTTCTAATGGCAAATCTAAAGACCATCTTGATCAAATAACGGTGCAAGCAACAACATGGTGTACAATTTATTTTTTATGTTTACTTTCTATTTCTAAATAAGATTTTGTTCAATAAAAACACAAATTATGGAGAGAAAATCTTTAAAAGTTTAAGCAGACTAGACAATAAGTTAAGTTTGAAATATTTTTAATCTGTGCACTGTGAACAAAACGTTTAGTAAATTGTTCACTTTCACAGGGTTCTTGAAAAATCTTGTGTGCATTTTGTCCATTTGAAATAATCTAAACATGTTGACTTGTTGAAAGAATTTTGTTGTTACATGAGACAGATTTCTTGTTACTATCTAAGATTGAGACACATTTCTTGTTACTACCTAACATATTTTTCTAGTTGCCTTGTTAAATTAAGGATGTATAAAAAAACTTTTCATAAAATTTTTAGTGACCATCAAATAACTTCACCGAACATACCATCATCTTATTCATGTTTAAAAGCAATGCAAAATAACAGCTCTTTTTATCTTCAAGCAATTCCTAAAATGTTTTTATTTTTTGTAGAAGTTGTGAATAAGCATTTTCCCTTCTAAAAGTGTTTTTGTAATTCACTAGACATGTGGACAGTTTGCAAGGATCTGTGCCTTGTTATTTATTCTCATCTCCTGCTAACATTCCCAATGCTGCTACACATGTTGTGTGGACTTAAAGATTTATGGTCAAAAGCAAATCATTAGCAGATGAACTTGTATGAAATAAAGCAACGAAGGAACATCTAAGATCTCAGTGGTTGTTCATCAAGGTTACTTTTTTATTTTATTTATGAAACAATGGATATTTTTTATAAAAATTAATTTAATATTTTCTCAGCAGACGGAATACTTATGAAAATATATTTATGTTGTGAACAATCGACGACTCACCCAGATCATAATTTTGTCATTTACTATGTCTTTCATCTATAAATGAATAAATTTATCTTTCAATCTACTGTTTTATTTGATTATTTTTTCTTTCTAATTAAGTTTTTTTCTTTCATTTAAAAAAAAAAAAATTATTTAAAACAATGTAAATTGTTTAAAATGACTTAAAATTAAGTCCTCTGGTTTCCTAAAGGAGTAACTGGGATAGCATGAAAGGATTGTTGTCCTGGGCTGTCAACAAATTCATGAAGGTCCAACTTAACATACCACAAAAAAAAAAAAAAAACAGAATTGAATTCACAATGAACTGGAAATAATTTATATTCGAAATTATTAACACTTCATAGTTATCAACAAATCATCATCACTTATTATATATATTTCTATATATACTATTTAGGACTGTAATAGTGTAGTGTTTTTTTTTTCTTATCAGAAAGATGTGCTGCAATTAATTAGACAATGGAAAGGTTTCCCAGATTTATTATAAAAAAGGTTAAGAAAAGCTGTTTTAGTGTGGTCAGTTGTCCAAATAACAAGAAACGGTAAAGACTAAAATTGGGTCTTTTAATAAAAGCAGTGAGATATCTCTCTCTCTCTATATATATAGTTGCTGATGCCCCCCCAAAAAATAGCATTAACATTTAGATAATGATTACTTTTATTTTTAAAAGGGATGTATAATTTTAATTGTATATTTTAGACTCAAATGATCTAACTGGCTCATGACTCCTATACTTAGTTTATCTTTAATGAGATTAAATTTTCTTTGCTCACATCTTTCTTTCTCAGAATAAAATGATTTCTAAGATCATCAGGGGGGCACAAGATTGAATAACGCAAAAATGTCGATTTACAACTAAATATGTGAAAACATTTCACTAAAAGCAATTCTTTGTACTTGCACAGTTCTGGCTAATGTGAAAAATTTTCAACGTTCGTATTATGGTAACCAGTACTTTATTTACATGTAATGAATTGCAAAAATGACAACAGGGGACTTCTTAAAATAAGAGATGTCTTTTATTACACCATAAAAGTCAAACCTGTAAATAATTTAAATACTTAAATCATACTTGTAACACTTTAAAACCATGAATTATCTACAATAATAATTCCCGAGTGGATATTTCTTGTCCGCACCTGCTCTCATTACAAATTGTGCTGTCCTCTCATTCCCTGCTTTCCCCATGGTGCGCTTGATCACGTAAGCACAATTTGCACACAAAAAACATCTAGATGATCAACTCTGATGCAATGAGCGATTGTCCTTTAAAGGACATTGCAGAAATATTAAGGTTGTTGTGCCCAAACTAGTTAAGTACATGTGTAATTTAATAAAGCTCAACAAGCCAGATCGGGGAATTCTACTGGACTGAAGGAAGCATTAGAAAGAAGTTATTATTTTATTGCTGAAATAAATAGAAGGGAAGAAAACAACTTTTATCTGTATGACAGAATTTAGTTTACAACAAAACAGTTCTTGGATTTCGAGAGAATGACATTCAGTAATAAAACATCAAATTTTGAACATGTCAAATATTCTACATCAAGTTCAGATTTTTTAAAATGAGTGTTTAAATATTACATTGCAATTTCAATGATATAATCTAAAAGAAAGGCTGTATAATTATAAATGTATTAGGAATGTGAAGTAATCATAAACATGAAATGGCCAGATTAAAGGCCAACAGGCAGAACTACTGATAGTCATTCCATTGGAGAAAAGCCAATTAGGTCGTGTCAAACTTAAGAAATTTTATCCCATTTACTCAAATGTAATATATCTCCATAGATCAGCAACAAAAATTGTCTCAATGTCAATTTAAACATTCTTTTTCTTAAAAATGTATTATTTTATTTTAAGAAAAACCCAAACATAATAGACAAGTTGTTTTAAATTATTTTAAGAGTTACGAATTTTTAATAGAGATTTGAATAGAACTCAGCTCATGTAGGCCTAAACTACATTAATGTTGGGAGATATACAGCAATGATCTACGATATGAATTGACATAAGCATCAAGTATAGTTCTATACTTTAATGTTGCACAGCAATTTATTGCTATATTTATAAGATGACATACACAAACAAACTTCTTTAAGAATTCATTCACCTCAAACAAGTGCTAAGCTGCTCAGTATCACTTACCCATATCTTACATTCAAAAATAAATCAATACACAAAAACATATCAATACATAAACATACACATATATATATACTGAATTCTGTGTAAAATGAAATTATCATTTAAGGTGTTGCATGTTCAGTAATAAACTCACGCCCGTTTGCTCAGAATCAAGTTGACAAGATAATCATTGAGAAGTAATCAAGAATTCCAAGTTCTATAATGAGAACAAGTTTTCACTTCAGTTTTAACATTAGCAAAACAGTGATTGCCAAACAGAGTTGACCAGTCCTCTGGTGAGACATAAAACATTTTCTTGTATCAAATGAAAGCTTCACACACCTGTCTGAAACTAATCAATAATGAAGATAATTTGCTTGCAATAGATTTTATACTATATTATGGGATATATAGTCATATAAAAACAAGGAAATTTTTCTGAAGCTTATGGATTTCACTTTATAATAATTTATATTTTTTCCTGTGAAAAGTTCAAAAGTTTTTTTTTTTTTATTTAACACAAATAAATTATTTGAGCTAAATAAGTAATAAAGCCGTCCATTAAAAGTAAAGCTATTTCAATCATGTGACTGTCTGAGACGCTGGTAGATGATCAAAACTATTATAACACTCTTAAAACCAATGATCTGTGTTCTCAGAGGACACATTTCCTACTAACTTGTACTTTCAACAGAATCTGATAACAGCACATCACTGAATGATTCACTTTAAAAATAAATGGATCAAAATCTACACTTAAAAATGTAGCAACACATTTGGATGGAATGTTTCTAAAATAACATAATGCTGCATAAGTAATAATCTGATCAATTAAAGCTGCAATCCTTCACCATAGTGATACCAAAAGATTTTGGACTAGATAACAACAAAATAAGTATTTTTGTGGACAAACAATGGTCTGATTTTAGACCTTTTAAATCAAGTCACATTAATGGACGGTTGAAAGTATCTTTAAAAATAAAAGTCATATTTTCCATTAGTTCACAACCACTACAGGAATTCAGTAATGACAACAATATATTGCATGGCACAGAGAGAGAGTGAGAGAGATACAAATTACAATGTACAATGCTCTGTTGGTGGCTCTTGATACAGCTTTTTTGAATATGCAATATTATATTTTTAACAATTCACTTTCAAATGTAAAAAAAATTGCTTTTTGATCACCAAAACATTCTGGATTTCTCTATTGTGATGCCATGTAGAACTCATACAAATATGAACAGTGAAATAGTTGAATCAATCTTAATCTTAATGTATTGGTGATGATTATCCACAAGCACAGTATATGTGTATTTATTGCAGTTAACAAAACATGTAACTTTAAGACATGAGTTAACAAACAGCGGGAGTATACATCAGACAATTATTTGACGAGAATTTTGTCAACTTCCATCAGCTGAGTTTATCTTTATGGTCCCTCTTTGTCTGCTGTTGAAAACTTTTAAGTTGAAATGTTCTTTGCTCAGTTTCCTGATCTTACATATTTCCCCATACTCTGTAAGTTATAATTCATATTTAATTTGAAAGAAGTTACACACAATCACAGGAGATCAACTCACTGCATGAAGGGAATTCATTTATACCAGCCATGGCATCAGTGTACCACCAGATTTAGATGGCCCATTTCTGGGGCACCCCACATAAGCAAAACAGATCAATAACAAATGCGATGCATTTATCTGATCCGTCTTTTCAACGCCGTTTGTTGTGGAAGCCCTTTACAGGTGAGTATTTTTGTATGTCATTCCTGGTGAGGAGAAGACATTCGGGGCTGCATACAGTACCATACACACTTAAATCTCATTTAACTTAACCTAAGCAATAAATAGCATCAGAACATACGGTCTCTAGATTTTGAAATAAACTGCTGCTGTCAGAAACATTTTTATATTTGTTTGGTGACAACTGATTGGTTCACTTGACTTGTGACTCACAGACATTCATTTCATTACTCATGCTCATCACTTGACTACATCAATGTCTCTCTTGGTGTTTTGCAAAAAATTTTGGCATAATCAAGCATTTTTTTAAAGACAAAAATCATTCATTATGCTTCATATGACAAGTGGAATTGTTTAAGAAAAATGACAGGAAAAAAAAAATTGATTTTTATATCAGCCTGATTCTTCATGTTTTGTTTCGAGCAGCTTCACTTTAACTCAAGCATTCATTCAACTATATCTGTGTACTGTTGATGATCAATTTTAAAATAATACATTTCAACCAAGTACCACCTTCACGGTGTTAAAGTTTGGCCTTGTACATAAAGTTGGTCACCTGCACTTATCAAATAGAAAAGTTTTTGAAAGGACATCTCACATTTAAAAAATGTGTAAACTTTATGGCCTATAAGATAATTAAAAGCAACAGTTTAACAACACATAAAGAAAAATGTAAACAAATCTGTTATTTACTGAAGGTAAAATGTATTGCTACGCAGCCTCATTTTCACTGGGCATTCATACAAAGTGCATCCAAATATGTCTGCAGTTGAGTCTAGTTTAAGGGGAAACCAGTTGATTGATTAGCCCATTATTTAGGGACAAAACTATAATGAGTATACCAGTAGCTTCTTTGGGTAGAGTAAGTTTATCAGGATAACACACAGCCAACATTTGGTCACACGTTAGCAGTGAGGACACCGAGAACTGCAGAGGGCCCTGCAGATTTCAGCACTCAGAACAGAGAAATCAATGGCCTTTTGAAAATGTAGCACTTCTCCAACTGGTGTCCAAAGAATTTGTAAGGAAAGCTAGCAAAGGTTCATTAAAATAAAGTTTGTTGACATATGGTTGAATCAATCACTAAAACCAAGGATGTTGTAGGGTCCCTATGTGACAGATGTAAGAAACAAACACTTGGGGGTAGTTACACTATCCTCAGTGACGGTCACGTCTACAATCGACTGGACCCTAACACCAGCAAATTTTACAGGGAGACACCAGCAACTTATGATTTTATTTCAAATAGCGACCTGACTGGCCAACAAGTCTGCCGCATCCGTGAGTCATTGCACAAACCGGGGGGGCACACCAGTCATGTTTAAGACCCACAAACTTTTGGTCGAGAGGCATGCAGTGCTGCCAGTGTGCCACTCCATTCATTCTACCACATGGGCTTGGTAGACAGTTACTTTTGTTGAATCTGTTTCAGTATTGTGCTCAGTGCTTGAGATAAACATGGTAAACAAATTGTAAAGAGCCAGTTTATTTCATCCAAAGCCTAGCCAGCTGTAAATGTTGTAAATGTTATTGCATAGCAAGGAGATGTAATGGCAACATTCAAATGTGTAAAATATATTACTTTATAACATTAAACATTTCAGACAGTCTACTTACAGCAATAAAAAATATAAGACTCCAGTGATGTGATAAAAAAGAATATATAAATTTTCATAAATGGATGGAATGCTGACATTAATTAACAAAACAAAAACTATGATCGAAATAATTTAAGTAGAGTTGAAACAATTCATTTGTAAAAAACGCACCAAATAACGGGGCTTTGTTCAGAAAATAAGGTATCTAAAAGGCAATCATTGCAACAAGAATTAAATAACAGGGAAATAGTGTTTGAATTAGTTATAGATGATTGGGAACATAGTTGGCTGCGTAATTTTAACTTAAAGCTGGTTCTTTTAACAATTAAAAATACATATATATATATATAATGTAATTGTACATATTTCTAAAAACGTATAGATACAATATGTGCATATATTTTGTTAACAACAAATGAGGTATTATTAAAATTGCGTAATTACTACAAGTTCTCATCAAAGCACCTGTATAAATCTCACTGTTTCTGCAAAAAGTTAATAAACTTAAAAGATTGGTTCTAAGGTAACCATGTATTAGACTCCATTCAAGCCTATTTATTTCTGTTTACAAATGTCTGAAACTTAATAACTCTATGAGTGTAACAGTTCTGTTAGCAACTTTATGATTCCATGAGTGTAATGGTTCTTGACCACAATGTCTCCAATCAAACATGGCATTCACACAGGGAATTAGGCTCTAGTCAGCAGTGGCCATCATGTTCCAAATCCAATGGAAAATGCCATTTCCACCAAGGCCTGGTTGGCAGACTCATGGCAACAGACATACATTTCCTGGTGACTTGGGCTTGACCAACATCGTCTGCAGAGCAAGGAAGAAATAATGACCGGGCGTCTTCTTGCAACATGTATTTCTGGCAGTAGCTTTGTTTTAAAATGGAGGTCTAAAAGTATTAACGGTTGTTTTGGTGAAGGGCAACACTGACACAAATAGAGGTAGTTATTTTTCAAAATTCTTGACAAGAAATCAGTAATAACTGGGGAAAGTGGTGGAATATATCAACGCAAACCTAATTTTACACTAACCTTCTTTGCAGTATCAAAAGATTCAATGATTTCATTTTCTAACAACAACAAAAAGCTAGCACAGTCTATAAATAAAGTTAAAAATTCGTACATATATACACGTACCCAATGACCCAGTAGCCTAAGCTTGAGACTTGCTGTTTTCTGTCAATGTTTGACTGGAATGCACAATGGAATAAAACACCGGCCTCAATGTAGCTTGTATCTATCAGCCTGGATGTACTGAACAATGAGGGCTCAATTTCACTTGAATCACTCTTTGGTACCTGCCAGTAGCAATGTTTATGTAATTTTTTTTTTTTTTTTTTTTTTTTAAAAGATCATGGATAGTATAAATGTTATTGCCTACAAAATTAAAACAAAGTGCCAGTGATTTTACTTCTCATTAGTTAAATTTATCATGAAAATACCTGCTGAGCAAACAATGGTCTGATTTTCTGGCAAGAAAGACAGAAATTTTGAATCACTTCCTGTTGTAAGTTTGAATGAACTTCACTGAGTTCAGCCTCTGTTGGACAAATGAGAATGCCCTCCCCTGACTCTAAGTACACATAGTTGAACAAGGTGTTATCTTTGCCTCTGCTTAGTCTGAGGAAAGAGGTTGTTTATAGGGGTTTTGTACCGAAGAAATTCTTATCCAACAAAATACAATTTTCCCCACAATGAAATTTATCACAATGCACTTTATGGAATAGAAACAAATATGATGTCAATTGTATTTGATGCAATTTTATTGTAGGAATATAAACAAATGTTTAAAAAAGAATATTTTTATTAAATAACTGTAATTGTGTACTTATGCATCACAGCTAAATAAAAATTAATAAATCCTTAAATGTTAATGCATGTCAACCAGTTAATTCTATTAACCCTTTACGGGGCAGAGGTACTTCCTCTTGCATGTCCTGAACGGGTACCACTTTTCCATTTTTTAGTAAAATTTAGGGTGACGTTACAAAAAAAATCAAATCTAAGGTTTTAGTCAACAGATTTGTGTGAAATAAAAAACAAAATAAAGGAAAATGAATGCAGATTTATAATTGTACTCACATGTTGCCATTAATTCTTATATGAACACAATTATTTGCAAAAACAACATATTGTTTGTGATTGTGAGTCATCTATTTACTATTTAAAAACACTGCCACAAAATTGAAGTTTGTAAAATTCAACACTGCTTACTACGCTGATTTCACTAATATTACTAATAATATAAACATCTAGTTCCAATTTACAGTCAATTCGTGCACTTAAATGTCACTTTAATTGAATCCATCGAAATCTCCGCTATCACTTGAATAATCGGCCAATAATTGGCAAAGTCCATTTCCACAAAATTTTTTTTTTAAACCACTAAAACTAAAAAAAAATTGATTAAATACTTGTAACTGGCGCCTACTCTTTTTATCTATCGGAAAAAGCGGATGTAAACAATAGGAAGTCTCGCATAGCCTCGGAGGTCACGAGAAAACAACACTAAGTCGTCACGGACGCTTTTGGGCGTTTTTGCCCTTTAAGTGGTAAAGACGTTTTCGGCCGCTCTGCCCCGTAAAGGGTTAAGCAAAATTGAATTAAGGGACAAGTAAGTGATGATTACTCTAGTCTAAAGCAATATCAGCCCCACATGCGGCATCTGTTAGACACCATTTGTGTAGTTCAGTTACCTGGCTCCTGACAGAACATCATGGGGCAGATCTATATGGAGCACTGACTGGCTTCTTACAATCCCAGAAAGGTCTGCTATAGAGCTCACTCTGCTGCCTTTGCCCTGCCAACATAGAAGTGATCTCTGTTGACTCACTCAACATTTCAGTTACATATTTACTTAAAAAATTCATTTAAAATAGATACAATAAATTATTACTGTGGAATATTTTATTACAATAGCGCTTTATGTTTTTAAAATTATCAATTTAAATGTTCTGCCATGGTCGCCTTTCATCAAATTTTTCTTAATGTGGAGGTCAATTATTTAAATGAATAAAAATTTCTTTACTTTTAGCTGACACTGTTATTGTGGAAAATTTTATTACATTAGCTCTATTAGCTTAAAAATTTAGGATTAAGTATTGTAAGGTCCCAATCTGTCGGACTCCATTCTTTTTTTATTTAAAATACACAGGTTAATTTTCTTAAACTGAGATTGAATAATTTATAAAACTTCATTACTCTCAGATGAAGGCTATCTATTTCTGTGGAATTTTTTTTAATGAAATAGCTTTATTACTTTAATAGTTATGCCCCTTTATATAAAAAAAAATGTTGAGTTCTGCAACTGTTGTTACTCCCTGCCCTCTCTATCCATATCTGATCATATTTTATCAATAAATAATTTATATTTAATTCATGTGTTTTCGTTTTGTTAAAAATTGTATTGTCAATGTCTCCTCATATTTTTATTGCAGTATCTTTAATAACAAGTTACAAACATAATAGCTCAAGAAGTGTAATAATTCATTCACAGCTGTAAGAATTAAATTACAAAGCTAAATTAGGAGGAAATAAAGATGACAATAAAAAAATCATAGCTTTTCTTCTATATGTGAAAGAAAGATGGTCTTGGTTTATTGTGAAAGCTAATAGCCAGCTCTTTCCAATGGTACACTATTTGCGTATGTCATATAGATTTAAACATCTGGGCTGGAGTCTCTATTGATGTTAAGCCATGGTCAATAAGCCTGTGTAAGATGATTCTAATAAATTAAATCAAAGAGAGGTGGACCAACTCCAGTCAAACTGTATGTTACCTTGGACTGTCCTGCACTGCTGCTACTTCCTGCTGAATCATTAGATCCATAGGAAAGTTTACTGCCGTGTCTTCTCATGACTACAGGTCCAGTCAAGTCATTCTGACTGGGGCTCTCTCTCTCTTTACATGACCCGGGGGAAGAAACATTCAAAACTCATATAATTCTAAATTATTATTTTTAAAAAAAGGGTAATTAAATATTTTTTAGGAAAAGAAGCTGTTTAACAACAATCAGACCAGTCATGGTTGTAACTTTTAAATAAGGACATATTTGCATTGAAGAGAAATCATATTAAGGAACTGACTTGAATAAAAAAAAAAAATAAATGTAGATACAAAGGAAAACACTACATACCTATTCTGTCTACTGATTTGGACCGCAACATGAAAGGGTTGTCAGATGCAGACTTGCTAGGTGTTAGGGCTATAAAACAAAACATTTCAGAGATGAACTTCATGAACTTTTAAATCACTAAACAAATCCTGTGAACAGCATGTGCCATTCGGATGTCCTATGAATGAAGTACAATACATCACCAAATGTTTTATTCCTTTAAAATTTAGTATATAAAACTCAGTAGGTGTTTCTGTACATGCAGTCTGAATTAAACAAATTTCTGCCCAACAGATTTAGGTAAAAAGACATATAACTACATTTGCATTACTTACGTGGGCGTTGACCCCCGTTGCGAACTAACGTTCTACTTCTAGGTGATGTTAATGAACAGAGCTGTTCAGCAGATGCTAATAAAATTCCTTCAGTTAGAGAATTCAACCTAGACAGATTGTTAAACATACCAACATTAAGTGTATCCACATGGATTTAAAGCAACTGCAAAGCACAATATTAGTCTTTACAATAAATTAAGGAATTGTTTAATATGTTTTCTGAAACATTTCTATTCACAATAGTATTTCATGTTCACACTTCCATTCAGCAATACACATTTTAAGTCAAATGTAGAAATTAAGAAAAACTACTTTTCTTCACAACAGCTTGACATGTGAACTTCATCAGTTTCCAATTGATCCAGAGTTGCCCTACCCTGGTCTACCAATAAAGGAAGTGGTTGAGCATGTCCATGGATGGGTAGGCAGCCTCCACCAGCTTCAACTAAAACAACCAAGTAGTAATGTTTCTGTACAAGAGAAAGGCAATAAGTTTATACAAATTCTTGTCAGTTCATGTCAGTTGGTGAAATAGCACTTTACACAGACATTTGATAAACACTTTACACAGACATTTGATAAACACTTTACACAGACATTTGATAAACACTTTACACAGACATTTGATAAACACTTTACACAGACATTTGATAAACACTTTACACAGACATTTGATAAACACTTTACACAGACATTTGATAAACACTTTACACAGACATTTGATAAAGTGAGCCTTATGCAGTTGGGCTACACAGTCAACATAATTCATTTGAATGTTTTAAGCAATTTGTCTTCTTCCTTTGATGAATAATAATTCATTAAAAAAAATACTGAAATAACACATTTTATTATAAACGACCACATGATTGAATGTTTAAATTTACACTGAGAAAACAGTAAGCAAAGATTGGGAGTGAATATTTAAAAATCATTTCATTTCTTGTTACTTGTTTTTTGAACAAATACTAATTTATGACATTTTTGTGTTTTTTTCATAAGAAGCTGTAAAATACCTTCAAGTTTCCCTCCCTAAACACTACTTTAAAAATGCTTAACATGTCTTTACACTACTAGTCCATACCTGGCCAATAACCATTATAAAACTATTGGTTTGGGACGGCCTGTATCCAGCGGGCAAGTCTGACCCATCAAGCGAGGAATAGGACTTTAACTCTTGCCACAACATGACCTTGCTGACATCTTCCCTTGACGACAGCGCCAGCAAACCGTGGCAGTTCAAAAACAGATTCACACTCCTTTGTTGTTCTGGTGCCAGATGGCTGCTTATCAAATGTTCCTGTCAAAAGGGAAAAAAAAATGGTCTGTAAAAAAAGAGCTTTACAATGTTAACTATATTGTAATCCTAAAAGTCCACCTAATCATAAAACTGCGATTGGAGCTTAAACATTTTTTAATAGTCCAAGAGATATAATTTTTAACAGAAAATGTACAATATATATTATCGGGGTGCAATGGCTCATTTACTTTTTTTAGGAAAACTTGGGCAAGAAACATCAACGGCTGAAGTGTCTGTATTTGTAAATCTATTAATATTCATATCCCAGTTATCACCAGACTTTGTATTCAGCATAGAGTTTACTACACCAAACAGCCCTTACATTCGGGGATCAAATGAAATGACAAATATTCGGAGACAATTTCTTACCTTATAAAATAAGCATGTGCCGTGCACTACATGATGTCTTCTAGCAAAGAGCTCCTTAGGTTCCTGTTAAAAAAACACACAACAACAACAAACAATGTCAGATTAAATAAATTTGAACATGAGTAAGATGCTGATGATCTGTTTGTGTTTTGTACGTGCATGTTTGGTGTCGAGAGTATTAGTGCAGCCGTTTCAATGTGCTTGATATTTTGTGACGTAGTTGAGGTATGGGACATGATGTTATGAATGTTGCTTTTGATTTTGGATAGCAAAGATGGAGTAGTTGTATAATAGAGTGTTAGAATTAGAGTTGCTTTGTTAAGTAAAGGGACATTTGGCATGAATCAATGGTTTGTCAAGTCACTGAATTACCCCCTTGGACAAAAAAGCTATTGAACTGTGGTAATATCAAGATCGTAACACTGGAGTTTGTGATTTATATTGCGATGGTACACCCTAGACATCGAGGAGTCTACTGCCCTCAGTAAATGTGCCTACTGTGGGAGTTGTTCATTTGAAAAGAAGGAAGATCCTAACAGGTCGAAGTTATTAACGTTAGGAAGATTGCAACGTAATAAAATAAAAATGTAGTAATAAAAATTAATATGTGAATTGATCTGAATGAAGTTAGAATGAAATAAGTTCCCATAATAAAAGAGATTTTCATTTCAGTCCTTGCATTAGTCATTTAACAAAAGAACTCACCAAGAAATCATCAAAGTCCATGGATTCCAGCTCATTCAAAATCTCATTGCATATCAACTGAAACAAAGAGATCAATACATTTTAAAGGTAAAGCAAAACCTAAGTGAATGTGTAGGCATACAGAATAAATAATTGTGCAAATTTCTTTTGAACTATTCAATCTTGTCCTACGGAACTTTCATAACAATTGTGGATTTTAGAAAACACTGCATGCAAATTGTCATGTGGATGATTTGTTGATTGAAGTAAGGTACAACTGAAACAATCATCCATAAAAATACATTTTCTAAAGATAGCAAACCACATATGTAATAAACAAGATGGCTCACCTGATTTTCATGAGAGAGGTTTAATGTCTTCACCAAATAGTAGTCTTTAAATGCCAAGGGTATTTCAAAGGATGATGACAAGGGATGCATGAATGTTGTGGACAAGGGCAAGTAAGGCTGCAGTCCCAGAGCTTGGTGGAACATAAGTGCCAGAACTTTGTCCAGCCATAACCTATCACAATCAGTAAATGCACTAGGAAAAAAAAAAGAAGAAAGAAACAGGATATGTTTACAAATATTAATTTTTAAAAATAAATAAATTTAAACTTTTCTTCAAGATTATATATATTGAAATACAATACATGCTTTATTAAGATTTAAATAATCTTAATTTTTGTTTTTCCCTATTTAAAAATCTTTTTAAAAAAAACTTTCCTGAACTTGCCATTAAGTTATTTACTTTAGACCAAAGTAGATTTAATGAAGAAATTAAGTGCAAATATTTGTAAAATTTAATCCATGTTATTGACTTGACACAGTACTACAGACTAAAGTAGGAGTCTTGACATAATTTTTAAAAGGGGTTTTAACAAAAGATGTTTCAGCAGATAACCCAGATACCATACCTTTTAAGATCAGAAAACAAAAGCTCCATTAATGAAAAGAAAGCCTCTAGCAAAGATTGCACACCACTGGCAGATATTCTGTGAACAAGAAGGAAGGCAACTAATCAATGATCAGCTCAACACAGTTTATTCTATTAAGAACATGAAGAATTTTTTACTTTGCAACTTGTTTTGCTCTAAGAACAGAAAACTTCTACCTAAATGTTTTGTTTTGGTTAGCTTCCATAATAAGGTTTTCTCCCTTAGTTCTTAACCGTTCCAAGCAACTTTCAATGCTACAGATGGACATGGAACACTGTGTGGATACTTGCCACACACAGATGGGCAGAGAACACTGTGTGGATACTTGCCACACACAGATGGGCAGAGAACACTGTGTGGATACTTGCCACACACAGATGGGCAGAGAACACTGTGTGGATACTTGCCACACACAGATGGGCAGAGAACACTGTGTGGATACTTGCCACACACAGATGGGCAGAGAACACTGTGTGGATACTTGCCACACACATATTGGCAGGGAAGACTGTGTGGATACTTACCACACACAGATTGACAGGGAAGACTGTGGATACTTGCCACACACAGATGTGCAGGGAAGACAATGTGGATATTTAGCAACTTTTGCTAATAACAGTTTGCTGGACCAAAATGTGTACATTGGAAAGTCAAAATATTGTTCCATTTTTTCACTGACTCTGATGCCTGTATAATTTGGTTTAGCATATCAGATATGATAACAAAGATAAAAATGTCCCACGCTAAAAGTTATGCAGATCAATAAACTGAAACCTTACATCAGTTGAATCGATGACGATGAGTGAAATGTCAGAAGCTTACCTATTCTGTGGCATGGCAAACACAAGCACATCCCTGCCACACTGTTTGTACACAACATTAACTTCACAATCATTCAAAGTCAGCTGAGTACTGAAAGTCAAAATAACACAGTTTTCACACAAATACATGTTTTTATAGTATTTTAATTAAATAAGGATCCATTTTGAAGCTCATATAATACTTATTTCCCACAGCTTACTCCTTTCATTCTTTTAAATAAAAGTTCTCAGGAAAACAAAGTTCTAGAAAAACAGAAGAAGAGAAAAAAACCACAAAAACCAGCAAAACTAAAAATCATAAAAATAAAGTTTTCTGCATGGCAATTCAGCCATCACCACAATATATATTTTACATGGTCATCTGTCATTAATGGCATCAACATGTTTAAATTACCCCAATTAGCGCCTATAATATTTTTTTAATTGTTGATTGACATAACGACAGCTGCCTGTGATAGACGGAAAAATAATGTACCTTGTAGCGGGTTGGCTCACAACATCCACAAGGGCAGAACTGAGAGTAATGAACAATCCCCTGACGGCTGTCAAATTTTCCTCTCCGGGAGGGAATGAGTAGATGATATCCTCCTAAACAGAACCAGATAAACTTCTATCAGCTTTCATAACAAACAAATTAAACACAGACCAAAGTGGAATATTGAACAGGAGACCTGAAAATCCAATTGATACACAGATGGTCAAATGTTTTAAATTTATAATACAGAAACATCCATTGATGTACTTCCTCAGATATGCGTTACAAATTTTCAATATCATAGATAGAAAAATGAAATCAGTTAAGTACTTGTTGTTAAGAGCTGTGAATTTTTATTGATGTCTTTGTTTCCATTGCCTTTTTTTTTTTAAAAGTACAACTAAAACATATTTTTTATTCTTCCAAGAATTACTTAGGTGAGCTTCGTAAGATTTCAAATCAACATATTGGTAATTCTATTACTGTAATAAAGAAAATAAAGACAACTATGAGCAAAACACTTTTCCAAAAGTTCAAAGGTTTGATTAGCCCCGTATTTAACGTTCTTGAGACTGAGCCTTTTAAATAATAAATTATAATAATCTGTGATCATGGCATGCGATTTTGACCAATAAAAACAATGTATTTCTATCAAGTACCTTTGGAATCAATATAGTATAAAATAATTGGAAATGATCAGCTATAGCAAGATCGAAAACTGTACAGACAATTAAAGGATTCATCCAACTGATTGATTTAGAATAACAATTTTAAAGAACAACATTCCCTATATGTTACCTTTTCATCAATTTCCCTTTCATTGGAAGAATGTACTAGTGTCAGGTACAATGCCACACATCTATGCAGTAGCAGCTCTGACTGAATTTGGGCTAATCTTTTCCCTATCACTGCCATGCAGAGGTCCCCCTCTGGGACCTGAAGAATGCTGTAAACGGACTTGGGACCAACTATCTTTGGCGATTGGAAAGTGAGCTTTACATTCTGTTGTAATAAATGATAATACACATCATCATGCAACAAACATTTACGCTAATGAATGTACCTCCAAGTTAAAACTTTAAGATATGTTTGACTAACACAAGATTTCAATTAGCTTTTGCTTTTCACATGCTGGTGGTGGTGAAACATCTTGTGTTAAACTAAAAATCTTATATGAAGGTGCTAGATACTTTTGACAAACTAAAGAGAGTTATTCATGAAACTAGATGGCTTACTTGACGTTTATGCAAGGAATTGAGTAATCGTGGAAAATTGTTCCATGAAACTTGAGCATCATTGATACAAATAAGCATGTCACCTGAAGATTGAAATAGAATGTAAACTCCAGAAAGAGCTTGAAATACTTATGTAGTAAATAAATGAATGCCACCAAAATAATTTCAGTTGTCACTTGTGTTAGCAAGACTTGGGGATGGCAAAGAACACATGCCAGAAAGTAGATGTTTCCATCAAAGATGTTTGATAACAAAGATTATGGGGATCAGCTAAACTGAAAAGTTCTAAAGATCCCAGAACTTTCTTTGCAGGGCACACCCTGTATCTGCCTCAGCACTGTATATCTAAACTCTTAAATACACATGGGGAATGGGGAGCAGTGAACACCTTAGATGACTAGGGGTGTGTTGGGGAAGGGATTATGAAAGGACCTTAACACAGTGGACATTAGCTTTGAAAATGCAGTGAAATGGGTCAATGTACAGTGACATTATGAAATCAATTGTCCAATGCATTGTGCGAGGAACTAAGATTAATAATAAGATGCATTAAAACAAAAGTAATGTTTTTCTTTAAATGGCATACCATTTATAATCAGACAATAATATACTCCCAATTCGGTTAGAAAATCCTAACATTATCTAAGAAAATAGTTGCAAAAGCAGGCTTAAGCTAATTATATTAAAATTGAAACATTCTAACCTCGATGTATTCTCCCTGACATGTGAGAAGCTGAACCTTCAACCACTCCTTGCACAACCAGTTTCCTATCTTTAGCAGAGGGATTCCACTTGGCCTTGCCATTATTGCATTCAAATATTGTTATGCCAAACAGTTTTTTGCATATTTCAACCCCAGAGCTTTCGTTTCCCGAGAGTAATCTGTGATCTGGATACAGTAGCACATGCTTTAAACGTCTTCCATTTTCTTCAGAAGCCTTGCTTTTTTCCCTCCTACAGTCAGAAGAAACATCAGGTTGGCCATCTAATATCTCTGGTGTAAATGACACAGGCAGTACAGGTTCTAAGACTTTAGCTGACATGTGTTGGCTAGACTTCCTCTGTAAAATCTCATGCAGCTCTTTACTTTTCCTACGCAGCTCATTCTGAGTAGAAATTTGATGTTCATCACCCAAATAACACCGTCCGTGAAAGCTTGAAGATGAATCTACTTCAGAGGTAAACTTAAATTTGCTTTTATTTTCTTTCTTGTGTAATGGTGGCAAATCATTTATGAGATGCTTTCTAGTATGCTCCTCTGTACTGATATTATTACTCCAACTACCAGTTCTGTCTCTGAAACAACATATGTCCAAGTCAACCAATAAATCATTAGTCCCAGAGAGAATTTAGTAAAATCATCTCAAATAAGAATAAAAAACAAGAACTGATAGGATATAAAATAAGAATTAATACTAAACATAAAACTGGTGAGGATGCTACAACTTTAACACAATTATAATGAAAGGCATTAGCTATTTTTCCCTCCAACATGTCATCATTTTTATTACATATTAATACTTACATGATATAAATTTATTATATACATTAGAATAAAGATTTTAAGATTCAATTACCTGGTTTTGATATAGCTGGGACCACTCATGGCATATCACAGTTGCCATTTTAGATTCATTATAAAATGTTCAGTTATTTTTCTGCTTTGGGGCTCATCCCTCTTAAAGTTTGATGACTGTACTACTGTAATAGATGTCAATATAACTTAAATTATTTCAATTAAAGATATAACTAAACATAATCATAAAACTTTCCTAAAAGCTTTTTGACTTTCTTGTTAATTATTTTGTTTCCTGCAAGATAAAAAATCATCAATCCTTTGATGGCCCCCAATCTAGTTAAAGTTGCACCTTTCTTTTGTGCTACTATCCTTCTTTATTCCGAATTGGGAAAATTTTGCACTATACAACTATTATATTTAAGTACCTACTATATTACTGGCTATAATATAGTGTGTATATTTTATGAATAAATTAATCATTTATGAATTACGTCTCCATAGGCCTAGGCTATTATTTTTTAATGATTATTAAGCCCTAATGGTGTTTTATATATATTCCCTAATTTTACTACTAATCATTAATAAATAGAACAGGCGCTGCCTTTGGCAGTTAAAATATGATTAAAAAGCCTATTTCTTCATTTAATTTAATAGTAGTGTTTTATGATTTATATATTTAGAGTGAGTGTGGTCAATTTTACTTTTCATTCGCTGCACTGTGGCTATTTTGAAAAAAGGTTTCCCACCTCAGTCTCGGAATGATTATTCAATCATGATATGCTTCACGATGTGATAATTTTAATTTTTTTTTTCATATTTGAAGGCCCACTATCAATTTATTGATAATTTTGGCTCCTGGTTTGAATTCAGAGTTGCCTTCCAAGGCTAACGAGTCCCATTCACCCAGGGTGCTTGGGATTTTGGCTTTGGCGGGGATTGAAATCCAAACCACCACTATTTGGAGTGAGTCATTTTAGACCAGTCGGCCACCCAGCACCCTTGGTGACATTGAGATGTCAAGTAAATTAATGCTTTACACAATGTTCTCATGTAATGAGCAAAGCTATCATAGGCACCACAACCATACACAGGAATGATGTTCATTTTTGTGTATCAGTAAATGTAAAAACTTACATTTACATTAAACCTAGCCACAGCTCAAAATCATGAATTCTTTTAATTTTATTTGTATGCGTCATAAGTAAGGAAAAACACGAATTTTGCAAACGCAACCTGAATCACTGAATCTACTGATCCAGGCATTTTCCATGGCCTGAACTGTATTTCTTCCACCCTAAACAAACTCAGGAACACATCTATAAAAAAAATAATTCACAAATCCTTCATAATTACCGATATCATATGATTATGATATCTCATATGATTATCATGATTATGATATCTCATCACTTATGACACACAACTTAACTTCCAAGTCCAATGACTTCAACAAGGATTATTAATTTATCGAATTTTAAAAAAGTGTTATGCGTAATTAGCTGCATGACGGGTTGTTTTGAACTAGAACTTTGAATGTGTTTAACGTAAAATTTTAATTGAATTAATTTTAATTAATATTGAAATTGATGATAGCAATAGTATTAGTGCTAGTGCTATTATTAGTATTATTGCTTGTATCTTATATATTATAATTATAAGTATAAGTCAAAGTCTACATTTCTTAGAGTCTAAGCCTAAGTCTTAGATTTTTTTAAAGGCATTTCCATGGTCTAAGACCCGGCTTATGTCTTGACTTTGTCTAAGTTTATGTTGTAATTAAGTTAACAGGCCCTAAAAATTCACACAAAAAACAAAAGGTTAAATAATTCAGAACCCCCCCCCCCCACACACACACACAAAGTAATTAAGTTAAAAGAAAATTTTTAAATGAATTTAATTTGTGGATACATTATACAGCCGACTGCGTATAACCCTGAGAGTAATACGCAGTCGGCAAGTCACGTAACGTCTATATTCTTCCTGTTTTACAGTATCAATCAATAAGGGTGCCTTATATATCGGGGTGACTGGGTGGTCGGATGGTCTAAACTGACCAAACCTCAAGTTGGCGGTCTCGAGTTCAATTCCAGCCAACGGCAAGCCATGAATACTCGTTAGTTGCTATGCTTTTTCTCGAGAATGAAGCAACAACTAGGCTTATTGTTTTACTTTTTTTTGGGGCTAAAAAATGTTAAACCATGAGAAGAATTATTAACTTGACCAATGTAATGTTAATAATGTTATACTTATAATTATCAAATATATGTTTGTGTTGTTAACTAATTTTGTGGCAGATAAAATCATGTTTCACTGGTACAGTAATAAAAATAATCATGGGTTGAGAGTAGCAGGAAAAAAATCGCTGTAGGGGCAGGGGTTCTGTAGAGGGGTCAGTGTAAGTAATACTTTCACACAGTTATAGTTTTGCATGGAAGCTGAAAACTGTTACATTTAGGTCATCAAAAAAAAAAAATCATAAATGATAAAATTTAAAAAAAGATAAATAGAATGTATTTCCTGAATTAGTCAGTAAAACCAACCACATAGACATAGACATAGTCATAGCAACATATAAAAACCTAATCAATCAAAATACATAACTAGACTTAGACCATGGAAATGCCTTTAAAAAAATCTAAGACTTAGGCTTAGACTCTAAGAAATGTAGACTTTGACTTATACTTATAATTATAATATATAAGATACAAGCAATAATACTAATAATAGCACTAATACTAAT
>CAXITT010000009.1:2982064-3011227 GCA_964033795.1 Lymnaea stagnalis
AAAACAAAAAGTTAAAAAATTCAAAACCCCCCCCCCCCCCCCACACACACAAAGTAATTAAGTTAAAAGAAAATTTTTAAATGAATTTAATTTGTGGATACATTAAATAACTATTTAAAAAATACAGTAAAGAATTTTGAATTACTACTTTCGCCATCTTGTTTACATTCGTCACGGACGATATGATAAAGATGCCAGATGCTAGTCATCAAACGGAGCCAAGTCAATTGCATAATTTTATCAAGCCATATTTTTTAAAATTATCAATAATTTAAATATATCCAAAATTGGATGTTAATTTATTTTTCAATACATTTATTTTGACTATATAATATAACGTACTTATAAAACGTTTACATCTTAAGTGTATGAGTATTCATTATAAATTTATGATTTTTAAAATGAATTTATTCATCCACCAAATTTAATAATTACAATTGGGTAATACAAAATTAAATGATGAGAGTAGTCTTCTCCTCGTTCCCAATAAGAAATGTCTAATTACCAATTTAATCTGCATTGACTCTGTATATCCAGATAAATTACCTTCAAGAATTTAAAATAAATGATAGGTCAGTGAGAGAAGTAAAAGGAACTTGTGCACTTGGTGCGTCGAGGTGCCAACTCTACAAACTAATGTTAATTTATTATTCTTTTGGATTTCCAACATTTCTATGCATGGTAATAATGCAGTCTGTTGTATGCCAACAGTGTCTATGTTAATTTTTAATTATTCTTAGAAAAGTATTAAGTTTATTGAAAATTTAGATAATTAAGATTATTAGATTATGTGACCATAATATGTGGTGCAACGTAGGTTAATAATAATCATATTATCATTAAAATAGATAGGATAGCCAAAAATAACCAGAATTGATATTAGGTAGCCGGTGAAAGCTCTGAAAGTTTCATTTTTTAGCATAAGACAAAGTGACATGCCTATCAGTGCCAAAAAGACAAAACTGTTGAAAAATAATACCGCAGGCATTACCACTGAAATTAAGGTCGGGGAGGAAAGATTAGAGACTGTCGGCCACTTCAAATACCTAGGAGCAATAGTCTCAGAAGAAGGCTCCAAGCCCGAACTGATGTCCAGGATTGCGCAGACTACAACAGCCCTAAAAAAGTTCAAGAAAATATGGAATGACAAAAATATAGCCGCCAGCACCAAAATCAGGCTGATGCGCTCATTAGTCATCTCCATTTTCCTGTATGCCTGCGAATCCTGGACATTAACAGCCGATCTTGAAAGGAAAATAAAGGCGATGGAGATGAGATGCTTCAGAAGCATTTTTGGCATCTGCTATAGGGACCATATCTCCAAAGATACTGTGAAAGAAAGGGTGCGTCAGGCAATCGGGGAGTACGATGACCTACTGGTGACTGTGAAAAAACGCAAATTACAATGGTACGGTCACGTAACAAGGAAACAAGGGCTTGCCAAAGAAATATTGCAGGGCACTACAAGAGGAGGGAGAAGAACAGGAAGACAAAGGAAAAGGTGGGAGGATAACATCAAAGAGTGGACAGGACTAACACTGGGCGATGCAGTGCGTAGTGCTGAAGACAGAGAAGAATGGAGTAGGATGGTTCACATGTCATCTGTGGCGCCCCAACGGTCCTAGGACTAAAGGACATGAGGAGGATGAAAGTGATTTTACATATATCATAATTTACTATAAATTACTCATGCTCATCTTTTTAAATCCCTCTGATATCAAAGAAAAAGTATTTATTCCTAAAAAATGTATATCCTGATTTGTTCCATATATCATGAGTTAAAAAAAAAAAACAGCAGGTGACTCCCTGAGCAACATTCAATGTTTTATAATAAATATATTTTATTGATGTTTTATTCCACCCAGGAGGGGAAGTAATCTTCAAGATGGAATTAAAATGTAAATTTTCTTCTAAAAATTACGATGATAAATCATATTTTATCATGGAGGCCAAACGTCTGATCCAAAGTATGAGCATAACGTAAATTTATTGTGTGAAAAAAGTAATATTATTTTTAAAAGTTTGCTCACTTTATATAAACAACAGACATTGTCTGTTCCCCAGCTTGTGAAGACTGATTGGAATCAAAGGCGTAGTGAATTGGGGGGGGGCAGATGTACCATTACGTCAGCTAGTTGGGGCGCCAAAATGTGCTTTGATATTATTTTATGGATGAAAATAATGGTTTTATGAGTAAAAAAAGAAAAGGAAGTGCTTTAAAATGAATCTTGTCCCCGGGCGCAAATCTTGTCCCTGGGCCCCAAGCACTCTAGCTACGCCTCTGATTTGAATCAAATGTTTTTAGAACTGGAGTTCTTACCCTTTTTGCAATGACACACACCTCGTGATTTCAAAACATATCTCACTCATGCCCAAGATAAAAATGCCAATAAATCTGCAAATGAACCTGATGTTCTGGGTCTTGTCGCACCTCTGAAAGTGCAGTGCAACTTGCACCTCCAGGAATTCCGGGCACTCCTGATTAAGAATCCCTGTTCTATATAAAAAACATTACCCCCCCCCAATATTGTTAATAATGCACAGTCAAAGTTTCTGAATGAATTCTGGATAATTTCATTTTTTTAAATTCAGCATAAGCACATTGTTTTTTTTTTTTTAAACGAATGAATATGAAAAAGCTATTAAATTATCAACTTTTAGTTCATGCACTTTCAAAAGAGTCTGCACAACTTTGATTCTGGAAGTCAGGACAATATTCCCCATTGTTTCTATATCAGGGTAAACTTAATTTATACTATTTTTAAAATTATATTCATTGCACTGATATTTTAAGTATATGGATTTTAATATAATTTTAGTGTAATACTTGAAAGGTTCTAAGTGCACACTGTGACACTTTCCCAACATTTTTGAGCTAATGGTCCTGTTCACGGGATAGTGACCAACTAGAAAGAACAGAGATATTAGGGGTACATCGGAACCATAGTATTGGTTCCATATTGCTTAAAATTTTAGATGTTTTTTTTCCACAAAAAAGTCAATGGAATTTGTTGAGTCAGTGTTGATTCAATGATTGGTTAGGCCTCTTTGAGAAAATTGTACATATTGAATACGGGATATCAATATCATCGTATATGTCACACTTGGATTTGGATCTTAATCCCAAAGTGTAGGCCTATGAATAGAGGCATACAATGCAAATTGGGATTAAGATCCAATTTGTGTTTGAGATGGAGATAAAATTGGAAGAAATGTATAACTAGGAGGAGGAATTAAAGCTTAATTTGACGGTTAATTCCTAAACGTTATAGACCCGTTAAATTTGTGATTTAAAATTTACATAGGTTAATACTCCGTATTTTAAAGATATTTTTTGGTGATTACACTGAAAAAAATGTTTACATTTGAATGATGTAGCCAGGTTTATATATATTGTAATGTTAATTAATATTCATAAAATATTATATTATTATAAGTAAATAAGATGGTTATTCTGATTTTTTAAATTAAAAAAATATTTAAAAAAAAAAAAATAATGTAGTAACTTTTCATTACATAAAATGTTAAAGTTATTTGAACAAATATTAATTCAATATGGCATCTGCGTTAATTATTATTTTCATCAAGAGTAGTCTTTCTTTAACAACCTTCATCCACTTCCGTTACTAGACAAAATCTAGTCAAATAATAATTTATCTTAGGCCTATTAATTTAATAATACTTCAACGGTAAAGGACTGCCTACATTCTTCTTATAATTCAATCAGAGCAGGAATCAATTTTTGGTTAGTATAAATATTGAAATTTTACGAATCATGCATTTCTAATACTTATTACTACTTTGATAAAAAAAAGAATGTTCTTATAAACAACTATAGACTATAGACAGACAATATAATTATAGCAAATTAAAATTAAAGTCTATACTATAATTTATAATTCAAGTTAAATTTTAACTGAACTGAAATAAAAAAAATATGAGTAAAAATGACTCAGAAATGGCTAGGCGTTTTCCTAATATATCTAACTAGGCTTATCTTAAATTAAAATAATCATAAATTGGTGGGCCAAATCAGGCTTTAATTATTAAATATTAATATTATAAAAAATGAATATTTTAATTTTAAGGCTTCAATAACAATAACTAGAATTTTAGTAGAATAACCAGAAAAACAAAAACTTTAATAAACTACTAACAGTGAGTGAGTGTCAACAACAGTAGTAGACTACTTATTAGTATTAGTTAAATTAGTAACTTATTCGTAGGCCTAATTTCAACACCCATTAAGCTTACTAAAACCAACATCAAAATTATAAATATGGGGCAGGGAATCATCTACTATGGTTTAGGTTTGACGGCCATTGATAGGGATTCACACAGTAAATTTAAGTTATCCTGCTCCCACTATTTACAGCAGGGTTTGTACTCTACTTTTTTTAAATGGCTGCCATATTTATTACCATGATAGCAGATAAAGATGACAGCCATTTTAAAAAGTGGTGCACAAATATGTTTGCTAAATGGGGTAAGGGGAAAGGGAGAGAATGTGCTGTTTTAGCCACTGTACTTGTTAAGGCAACAGAACATAAGGCAGGTGATGAGAAATGGTTATTTTTTAAAAAGAAAAATATTTGTTGCGTTGCGTAAAAATTGTAATATCAGAGCCCCCACGCTAGTCAGGAATATGGGAAATAGTCAGGAATTCATTGAATAATTATCCCGGTCATGAAAACTGAGAAAATGAGCCTTGTAGTAGGGAAATTTTCCGGGCTGGTTGTTAATTTTATAAATAAAAAAATAAAAAAATAAATTTGGATTACATGATAATTGACATTAATTGCCGATCTAGTCTATTTTGAGCCTTTCTGTTAACAAAAGGACTTGCCAAAATGCTAGTGGTTTCTCCTTAACTGCGCATGCGTGTTAAGCTCTACAAGTTTCAAATACCATACTTCTTCAATAGACCAGAAATATTTCTTTTCTGTTCACATCACCGATCAAGAAATGTTTGGGTAAGTAAAATGTTAAATATAGTAAATAATTATATGAATCTATTTATTAATGGTGAGGTAACCATTATAAATAGAGAACTACTCATCTATGCGCTCTCTAAAATGACTAAGCTTAGTGTACTTTATGTCTTAACATGTTGATTTTTAATGGTTTTACTGTATGTAGGCGACATGTTTTTTTAGTTAGAGCTAAGCAGCCTTTCACTTTTTTAAAGACTTTAAGTTCACTTTAAAATTTAATTATGAGTAGGTCTTCTAAATTTAAATAGGCTAATATGATAAACTAATTTTGTAATATTAATTCGGCTGAGCTTAGTTTACTAGTTTACTGCTAACTTCATTTAAAAGTTATAAAAACCTTATAAAACTAGTTGAACTAGTGGAACATCCATTTAGTGAATCTAACATAACTATATATAGTTAGTCTATATTTATAGTTATGCACGCCTGTGTTCTGGGTATACTTAGCTTTATTATACTTTTATTCATAAGCACAGTGGCGTAGGTAAGTTTTTTGGGAGGGGGTGGAGGGCAACTTTTGAGAGAAAAAAGGGTGGCGGGGGGGGGGGGGTTGGTCATGGATCCAATCCCCTGCAAAAAATCCTGACTATGCCGTTTCATATGCCTATCTTAGTATTTCTTCTTACTCTCTATTACCATAGTTTATTATGGGTATCGTATAGTCTATATGATGTATGCCTTACTATAAATTATTAACCAAATATGTTAATATATTTTATTTTGTTTCACTATTCAGGACCTAGGCTCAATAAAAAAATACCCAACAGTTCCTTTAAAGACTGATGGTCAGGACAGCAATCATAATCATTCAACAAGTCATCACTGCTACACAATGCGGAAACTATTGATTTGAAGTACTGAGGGGGATCATTTTAAAAAATTCAATTATCTGATGAGACTTCATCTATCTAGTTCAACTTCAGCTTTATCACCTATCTTAGATGTCCACTTCTGCAACTTCTCAGTCAAGCTCCAAATTTATGCGTTGAAATATGAAACCGTCTTTGAGAGATTTTATAGACACTAAAGTGTGTTGACTCAAACTATCCGTTTTCATCATAAAGACGAGAACATAAACTCCATATAAGAAAAGATGTTTTCCACTTGTGGTAGCTATATGTATGTGCTAAAATGCCCTTTGGAACACATTGCAATTGTTGCTCTTGCACATTAAAAGTAAACCTCAACAATTTTTCAAGTCTAGGTAAATTGAAAAATTGCAATCGCTAGGAAATTTAATAAATATTTACATGCATAAACCTTTATTGCTTAATTTTGTTCATTTGTGATGTAATTCAATGTTGATTTTGTTTTGACAATTTCATGCTTGTTTTTATATTATTAAAAAAAACGCTGCATTGCGATAGTCAATAATTTTTTTGTTTTTAGTTGGAAAAAATTGCGGAAAAGTTGGGAATTTTGTTGTTTAAAAGAGTGGGAACCATGTAATATTAAAGAAAAACTAATAATTAGTGGGGAAAAAAAAGTTAATAATCAACGCATTATAAAAGGAAAAAACCATTACAAATTAGTAAAAGTCATGCAATGTTAATACAAAAATTTAGTGAAAAAGCTTCAAATCTAAAATCAACAACCCTACCTAACATGAACGGTTTAGTAAATTACCCACTAAATTTAATTCCCCCTAACTTGAGTATAAATTAACCCTTAAATAAATTGAGTCCCCCGTAACTTGAGTGTGCCATAAATCTTCAAGCCTAAAATACCTTAAAACGACATGTTCATGTGCTACAGTTACACACTGTACTGATAAATCATACATTTTAATTAAAGATTACAATTATTTTTAAAATGTTCAAAATAATAAAAACCCAACTTACAGTTTCATCTAATATACTTTTACTCACTTTATTACTAGTTTATTACTAGTCCCGGTGGTTTTAACCATGTACGTTCAGCCCCTGGGTACAGTGATCAAGCAGTTTGATATGCTATATCACATGTTCACGGATGATACCCAACTTCAGATATCTGTGATCCCCTCTCAGTTTCCTCACTTTTTTAGTATGACACAGAGGACAGTGGAGTCAGTTAAGCACTGGATGACTATAAACCAGCGTAAATTGAACCGCTCAAAAGCTAAAATATATAAATAACACACAAACCCTTACTCTCTCAGATATACAGATTGAGTTTTCTCAAACAGTGTAAAATCTGGGTGTCTACTTAGACAGAACACTAACTATGGAAAATCACATTAACATGCTTTGCAAGGCAATTTTTCTAGAGCTGCGCAGAATTAGTCATATCAGACCTTTCTTAACATTAGATGCATCAAAGAAGCTGATGTCTGCATTTGTGCTATCACGCATGGACTACTGCAATGCTCTTATGGTGGGTCTTGCAGCTACGCTCCTGGATAAAATTAAAAAAGCACAGAATAATGCGGCTCACATTGTTCTTCGAAAACACAAATTCGACCATGCTAAAACACTTCTGAGAGAGTTGCATTGGCTGCCAGTCCACGCTCGCATAGAGTACAAAATTGCAACTCTGTGCTACTGCTGCTTGCATGACCTGGGACCGTCCTATCTCAAAGCGCTACTGATGCCTTACGTTAACCAATAGACAACTCCGCTCATCTCATAGTGGCAAACTCTCGATACCACGTCTTCGCCTTGAGACTTGTGATGGGCGCACTTTCGCATTTTCTGGCCCAAAAATTTGGAACACCCTTCCTATCGCTCTCAGAAACAGCCAGACACTGAAGTCTTTCAAAACTGATTTGAAGACTTATCTATTTCGCCAACACCTTCTGGTGTGATGTTGTCTATCTAGCTATTATCTTGTAGATGTATATTGGCCTGTGTTATATATGGTTGCAAGGCATGAAAGACTCAGAATGGGTATTCTCGTAAGTAGTTTTTGTAATGTTGCATTTTGTACTTCAATGCGGTATGTACCGCGCTTTGAGCCTTTGAGGATGAAGCGTGATTTTCAAATAATCTTTATTATTATTATCATTAGTCTCACCAATAATCATATGAATTAAGTCAAAATCCATTTATCAAATGATCAGACTTAGAGGCAACTTTGTTTTCAAATACCGGTATTATTTAAAAATTCCATTCCATCAGTGTATTTATAAAAAAAAAAAGAGAATAGTTAAATCTATTAACAATCTGCTCCTAAACAAGGGGAGCTCACTCATCTACAGAAACTCATGGTGAGTTAAAAGTGTAAATTGACCCTTGAGTGGGATCAAATATTTTTGATAAATAAGGGCAAAATTGGGAAAGTGGTAGGGGTGGGGTAAGGTTAAACATGATGACGTCACATCAAATTTCACAACCAACACTATGTTACCACATGTAATGTGAGAGATTTTGAGTAAAAAATGTTACTTTAATTTGGACAAAGAAATGTGTGTTCCTGGATTTATAAGTTGTATACTTTGAAGTTGAGAACAACATGTTTTGCATGAAGAAATTAGGAATATTTAAAATTATTTGATTAAAAAAGGTATCAAAGATCAGAATTAATAGAAAAAAATCAGTTCTAAAACCCACCAAAAAAGATGAAAGAAATATTATCAGTTTTTTTAATGATTGTTACTACAATACATATTGATATATTTGAAGACTGATACATTATAAATTTTAAATCTTATTCACTCAGCAGTTTCTCAAATTATAAATATAACAATTTTCAGCACAAGCCAGACTTGTTAGTATCTTTTTTGAATTTTTGCTCTCAACTTATAAAACTTATTTCTTCTTAAAAAACATCTTCATCCATAAGTTTTGCTAAGTAAAAAAAGAAATGATTAAATTTACAAATTTTAAAGTTAAAAGTTAGGTTTTATCCTTTAATGTTTGCATAGACTCCTTTTGAGATCTCTTTTAGACAACTCTCTAATAAGTGGAGTATTATTTTATTAACAGTCAACTCTTAAACTATTATTAAATTTGTTTGTAAAAATGGTCAAATGAAGTGCAAAAATGTCAGCTTTTATTTCAGCCAAAAAAAACAACAAAGAAAACCCCCCCAAAAAACTGCTGCTTATAAATTAATGAAAATGTTATTTATATCCTCAGGAAAGTTGTAAAAAATGTGTTGGGTAACCTAAAGACAATGAGTATTGGATGGATACAACAGGCCCAGCTAAGGCCCCAGGCAAGGCTGGACTGTAACTGGCTTAAAGCAGACATACAGGTTAGTAGAATAAATAACTCTTTTGCTGGTGATAAGTTCAGAAAAGTGAACTAAAAGAAAATATAAAGATCCTGTTTAAAATTTCACATTTTTTATTAATGGCATCTTCAAAAACTTAAAAAATTCAACATTGGTCCAGTTAGGTAGAGGTATAATTTTTGTATTTTGAGGTAAAAATGGATAGAGGAATGGTGACTCTGACACCAATGTTTTAAGAAAAATATTAATAAAGAAAAAGAAGCCTGAGAAATTAATGGAGTGTTAAATCCCTGTCATTACATTATTGGATAAGAAGGAAATTTGTTAAAGGGAAATTCAGTAAATTCAGTAAATTTTTATTTGTGTAGCTTCCTAAGTGTTACTGTAGTTTTTTTTTTCCTACTAAAAATAATAATTTCCTTTTTTGAAATTTTATTAATATTATTTAAGCGGAAATATAACAAGATTTCAACAAAAAAAAATCCCTTTGATTCACCATGGTGTATGGCACCCAAAGTGCTCTATCTTGTTTTTTTTTTGCCATAGGATATACTTCACAACATGATTGATATTGTTCAGCTGAAAAATTGCTTTTCGGGAGAAACATTTTCTAAACAGAAAAAAATATTAAGTTTTTAGTGCTTAAAAATGTCTATCTCAATAGGCCTACCAGTCTTGGGACTTGGGAGGTAAACTTATTTGTAATTAGCTTTGGTGAAAAGTTTTTTTTAAAAAGTAAAAGAGGGTTTGGAAAAGTTTTTTCATGTCTTATAAGGCTGGTCACTTGGTTTATTTTGTATTAGGATACTATACAGAGATTGTGTTCAAGATGTATGAATTACATTTGGTTTCAGTCTTAGCACTGTTAGTCTTATTTTCCTTTGTTCTTTATTGTTGTGTTTGCAGAGGTCTGAGGAAGGCATTCAGCAGTAACTTTTATTTTATTGTCTTATATTTCAAGCTGTTCTTAATATTTCATTTTGTATTGAATGTGATTTACAAACAATTTGAAACAAACCAGATTCATCATTTAACCTAGATTCCCTTTTTGTTATCATTTTAAAACCACTCTGTAGTCTTTCACCCTGCACTTATTGGTTGAGGCTATTTTATTGGTAATTCGATTATTTTAATAAATGTTCCAGGCATTCTGAACAAATACTATTTTTGAAGAAACTCATGAAATTGAAAAAACTAATTTAATTGATTCACCATTGAGTCACCATCTGTCTCGCAACAATAGGTCCTTAAACAGCAACGACAATTGATAATTAAATAGTAAAGACTATATTTCCACATTACTGACTGTTTAATAATTTTGATCCAACTTTTATGTGTTGGTAATTCAATACTATTATTATTATGATTTATTAACTAAAAATAATGTTCCAATGTTCAGAGTTTGATGTCCTCTAGCTACTTAAAATCTTAAAGTCGTAACTATTTGTTTCTTACCCAACATTGGCCTTAAAAATCATACATTTCATCATGGAAATCCAGTGCAACAGAAGAAGAAATGGATTTTTTTTCCAGATTTATAAGTTTTATAATAAATTTCAACATTTCTTTTTCGCATAATACAAGATCTTCCCTGGTTTGTTAAATAGTTATTTAAGGTGAATCGAATTACAATTAAAGAAATTCAAGCGGAATTGTACATTTTGGTTTCAAAACAAGAACTGGGTGATTAATATTCCAATAGACAGACTTGAATGTTGAAAGGTACACATAGACTTTAACATTACACTGTTTTGTGAAGATAAATAAGAAATGTCAAATTTATTATTTCCATAGGAAAGGCCTAAATATATGCATAATATGTAGCAAGGGCCTCTACTAGATATTATGAGAATATTGTTTTTATAAAGACTTGACATATAAATGTAAATATTTTTATATGATAGAGTTATGTCCCCTAAAGTAAATTTTACAAAGTAAATTCCCCTATAGATGTATACAACTTTTATCCAAATATTTTCATGGATTTTAAAATTTCTAATTAATTTTATTGCCCAGCATAGCAAGTAGAGGACTTGAAGAAGATATTTAGATAGCAAATGCAACTAAAAAAAAAAAGAAAGACATTATAAGTTCTATTTTCTATCAAGTGTTTCCCAACAATTTCTAGTAAATGATTGTAATTTATGATCTTGCCTTAAGGCTAGCTTTCAAGTTAATGAAATGGATATATTTGAAAAAAAAAATGATTATCTGTTATGCGTGAAATATTGATTTCATGCCTCTTGATGAAGGTTTCTTTTTATGTGGGGAAAACTTAATTTGAGCATCTAGATTTTAGAACTAATTTGGATTTTTACAGATGATTAGTATGTTCTGGTTTCAATAAACAAATTGGAATTAGAAAGAGTGATAAAATATCTGAAACTGAATTAAATCTCATCAATAACTTCAGTACTGCTTTTACAAAGCACATCCTTAAAAAGTAGAATATAATCTCCTCAATGACTTCAATTCTACTTGTAGAAACACATCCCTAACATAAGGATATAATCTCACCAATGACTTCAGTGCAACTTGCACAAAACTATTCCTAAACATATGAATATATGTTTGTACCATGATCTTGAATATTCACAGAATTTTAAAACATTACGTAATAAATAAAACTTTATTTACAAAAATTGTGCTTTTGTGTTTATGATTATTTTGATATGAAACATTTTTTTTTTCAAAATTAGATGGATGTGTGAGGCTAAATAATGTTAATTATTTCAACAGTAGAGACATTTTTTTTCCTCATTTTTTGAGAGACTGTGCTATTTATGTTCCTTTGACTAACAGTTTAAGACTCCCCCAAACTTTAACTAAGAGTCCAAAAAAAAAAAAAAAAAAAAAAAGTTCGGCTGTGTCTTTAAGTTGTGTTTTGTGTCAAGAGTTTTGCATCAAGAGTTTTGCATATCATTGCCTATGTTAGCTAACATTCCAAAAGCTTTTTTTGTATCTAATGGTTATTTTTAGTCTAAACTCTTCATTTCAAACCCACGGATTGAGACCCCAACCTGGGGATTGTGCCCTGTGTTCTGTGGGGTCACCGGCTCAAAAAATAAACTAAAAAAATTATGTAAATATGAAGTTTCTATGTGAATTCGTAGTGGTGCTAAATGCATGAAATTGATTTTTCCAGGCTTGCCTGAACAAAGATGGCCTTAGCCGCCTGTGGAATCAACTAATCAAAGATGGAGAGCTGGCGGCAGGGGACACAAATATATACAACAGTGCAGGGGCGCTGGCAAAGAAAGGTAGGACCCACATTGCATAGTTAGATGTTGTTTTGGTTTTAGGGCACTGTTGCCTTCACCACACCCTGGTTGTCTTTCTTAGATCTAGGTTTTAACGGTGATCATATTTTTACTTTGACTGTGGCCAGTTATTGAGACAGTGCTATCACTTACCCACATTTTTACTTTGCCTGTGGCCAGTTATTGAGACAGTACTATCACTTACCCACATTTTTACTTTGACTGTGGCCAGTTATTGAGACAGTGCTATCACTTACCCACATTTTTACTTTGACTGTGGCCAGTTATTGAGACAGCAGTGCTATCACTTACCCACATTTTTACTTTGACTGTGGCTAGTTATTGAGACAGCAGTGCTATCACTTACCCACATTTTTAGATTTTCACTGTAAGAAAAGTTGTTTGAAACATTTTGTGTACATTATTTGTCTCTAGACATCCTGTCATTCACAACATTTTAGCTTTGAATCATTTTCATGTTATGTTTGGATTTGATCTGCCAAAATTAAAGACTTGCATTGATAAAATATTGTGTATTGCATTCGTGGAATCAACATTGTCTTGAAATGAACACTAGGAAACTTAGCATCAGCTTTGATTAGCAGGTATGTGCTGCAAAATGAATCCATTTCCTTGTTAAAAGAGTATTCTAAAATCAGGTTTGACTTCAATAATGAGCGTTGGTCACACAGCAGAGCTGCTGGCGTTGGTCACACAGCAGAGCTGCTGACGAAAATATGGGATCTTGAGTTAAATGTTTGTGTTGCACGGGGTGAAGGTCACTGACCTGTTAGTAGAATACACATTTAAAAATGTATGTAATAAAATCACACAGGAAATCGGCTCACAGATATCCTGACGTTTCACTGGGAGCCCCACCCCCCCCCCCCCNACTTTCGGGATTATTGATTAATAATTAAAGTGGCTGTGAGAATGAACAGGTTACCGGAGATGAGGCCCGCCACTGACAGTCAAGCAACGACTAGCTTAACCCCCCCCCCCCCCTCCAACCCAACCCAACCTCCACACTCCTAACCCCCCAAGGCGCTATTTAATTTAAAATAGAAAGTCGTTTTGTTTTGTCATGGTCGGCCTGCCAGGCGATACACCACATGACGTCATTAGTGAGGTCGTAACTTCTGTTTCCTTGAAATTACAGGCTTAAAAAAACAACAAAACGCGCTCACTGCCTTGGCTCACGGGGTATTTACCTGTTCTGTACTAGCTAAGACCTTGGTAACTGCTCTCAGCTGATTGTGACAAGGATTCTCAAAATGATCTAAGAAGTGACATCGTCGGCTCTTGAATAACCGTGGGTGGGAGACGATGGTCTCGTGAACGTTTGGTGCAGTGTAGTGGCTTTAGTGTGTATCCGGGCCGTGAAAATCGATGTGAGTCGCATCTGGTTCTAACATTGGCGGCTTGTGGTAACAGTTTCATGTAGTATCTCTATAGTTACGATACGAGTCATTTCAATGATCGCATTGATACTCCAGAACGACAAGTTTTAAGGATGAACACTAGTTTCTTTTAAAAAGGCGCTAAATATTCATTGTTGGATTAGAGCGCTTTTGTGTGAATGTGGGGCGTATGAGTGTGACAGAAAAATGGTTTTACGAAGGGCGTTGAAAATATTTTTTTTTTAGGTACATTTAAAAAGACGTTGTAGGTTTGTTTTTTTGTTTTGGCTGGGGGGGAGGGGAGGGGGGTGAGGTAGAGAGAACAACAGGCGAAAAGAAGAAGTTATTTATAACCGTGATGTACACCAGGAAGATTTGATGAGGCGTTAATGGCATGGTTGGAAGACGTTGGGCAACCAGAAGCTAAACCTGAGTGGAATAACATCCCAGCGTTGCCGGGCCGGGATGGCCGTCTCCAGCGGGAGCTGTTTTACGGTCGGGGAATGCCAGGACTGACAGGGTGGGATGAGGGGGTTATTTTTGGAGGCTGATGTTGTTACCTGACGTCTTGGAAAAGGCGTAGCAGTTTGTTGATCTCCGTTATATGTGGCGTGTTGTTGCCATCATGAAATGACCCTGGGGATGTTTGGTGTCAGAATCTGCGACCTTTGTGCGGGGGGCTTGTTATGTTCTGTCTCGGTCTTGCTTTATTGATGTGTTCGTATTTGCCGTTGTTGACCTAGTCCTGTGTATCCGTTGTAGAATCACTTTCGCCAGGCGCAGTCTCTCAGTGGTTGGCGGTGAAAATGATAGGGTATATCCATCATGTACAGTGTAGGGCAGGCTGTATGCTATAGGGTATATCCATCATGTACAGTGTAGGGCAGGCTGTATGCTGTAGGGTATATCCATCATGTACAGTGTAGGGCAGGCTGTATGCTGTAGGGTATACCCATCATGTACAGTGTAGGACAGGCTGTGCGCTAGGGTATATCCATCATGTACAGTGTAGGGCAGACTGTATTTTAGAGTATAACCATCATGTACAGTGTAGGGCAGACTGTATGCTAAGGTATATATTTATCATGTACAGTGTACGGCAGACTGTATGGGTAAAGCTATATTTAACGTTATACGAAAAAGCTAGAAACGTTATTAATTGGTGATCAAATAAAACGCGTGGTATCCAGAAAAAACAAGTTTCTCACACGAGACCCAGCCGACCCGGGGGGGGGGGTGTCAAGTTAAGGAGATAGAGCCCATCAAACTCGCAAGACTGCTGACATATCCGTTGTTAAATGCCATCATAATATCATGTTTTCGACCTAGGCCGAAGGAGGCAGTGGTGGCTCATAGATGAAGCCAAAGACTACATTAAAATAGGGCCGATTCATCTGTCATGCCAGTAATCCCATCCCTTAAATGTTTGCCAAAATACGTGTCTTTTACTGAAACTTGTGTGTGTGTATGGCGTGTACAGTAACTCGCTTGCTTGAGAGCCACCAACTATTTTTAAGCATTTGGTTCCGCTCTGTTATGGTTTTTGTGTGAAGCCTGTTACACAATGCTTACTGGTGCTTCTTTAAATGTTCCGAAACTTGATTTTGTCGTCTGCTAGGCCCCCCTCGCCCCTTTTTCGTATAAGGTGAGTGTTCTAGCCCCTATTGGATTCTTTATGCCCTAGTTTGTTATGTACCTAGTGACACATAGAAGCTCCATAATGCCGTTGTTAGTAATACATTAAACCATTTTTTAAAAACCTTTTTATATGGTTTCAAAATGTACCACGGTCTCATGTTTTTTGTATGTTGTTGTTGACGATTCTCTGTCTGGTGGTCAAACAATAGTGCAACTGAAGACAAAGGCTCACAGTGCGATGACCAACATAAGTAAATGCGCCATCACAAACAGTGAATATGAACAATGCGTCTTTATCAAAAGTAAAAAACAAAACACAACACAACACTATCTGTCATTGCAATTATGTCTTAGAATGATTTAACCGCAGTAGAGTTGGGAATTTTGGGTACGGCGTCTAAAGGCAGCGCCATCACTGTCACTCGTCTTGGCGGATGTGCACATCAGAAATGAAATATGAGACATTTTAATGTGACGCCCATTGCCTTAGTTCTCTTCTGATCAGAAGTAACACGATTTTAACCGAAGTAAATGCTGCTATATCAGTGGGTCTGCGTTAATTTCTGTATTTTATGCTCTACATCATTTTACCGATTAAAAACGAAAATCGTAAAAAAAACAACGCATGAATTAAAGACGAACTACAAACAGGAGCTTTGCGATAGGTCTTCATGAAAGTCAACGCTCCACAATAGCAGGGATCTGACGTTGTTACATTCTCTTGTTTAGTGGCCCTGCACTTCTTCTTCTTCTATATCTTAAGGGCCCACGGTCAATTTATTGATCATTTTGGCTCCTATGCATGTAGATGGGATTTGCAATGTTTCCGTGCGTGGTGTTGATGAGGAAATTTCACTGATTTCCAGTGCCACTTTGTGAGGGAATCATGCACTAGGGGTTTGAACCGCACGTCTCGGTTACATCTTTGCCGCTTACCGCTTCACAGTATACCAACTCAATAGTTTGAGAATCCTCGGTTGTAACAATACAAATTGAAACATTTCGAGATAAACTTCTCTTCATGAGTGTTCGCTTACCTTGGGAATCCCGCTTGCGTCACGCGAATTGTGCAAAGGGGTGGGGATTGCGGGCCGGGGGGGGGGGAGAGGATTGAGAGAAATTCGCGCGCCCCCTGCAAAAGATGAATGGAAAGTTTGCGTTACTGGAACTGGAACCGTTGTGTATTTCTCATCAAGCCCATCATTCTCAACTCATTCTGGCACACGCCCAACGGCTCTACGCCACAACTTGTCCTCACTCTTAACTCTCGATGGATTATTTTGAGTCTACATTTTTTTTGATCATCACCCCCCGTTCGTTGGACAGGTTCCACTAATAATTCCTCTGTTTACTGGAAGTAGTCCCTAAAGACAGCTCCCTGGGAATAGTACTGTAGTCTATAGGACGTTAATGGAACTTCGATTGATTGGTTGGTGGAACAGAAAACATTTTTTAAAAACAAGTTTTGCATAAAGTACCAATTTAAAATTCAAAGACGTTGTCATAAATATTTGCAATGATTTGCGTAAAATTAAAGTTTATTACCCCCCCCCCCCCATGATGTTTATTACCCCCCCCCCAATGAAGTTTTATACAACAACACCCCCCCCCCTCCCCATGAAGTGTATACATTCCCGATATTTAATTTTAACTGAAAATACGCGTACATTAAAAAGCAACGAACGCCTGCAGCCATACAGTTTTGGGAAGATGTCCTCTTAACATACTATATGGTTTGATTAGGAATCACTCATTTGGGAAGATGTCCTCTTAACATACTATATGGTTTGATTAGGAATCACTCATTTGGGAATGCTTTGTGTTTGTGAAGACGCCATTACTTGGTGCATGTATCACTACGTCGGAATGCCCAGTCTGAAAATTGAAGGCTGCAGCTGACATGAAGTAATCAATTGTTGCCAATGGTTTAGATCAAGTATTCTATTTTTACATGCTGTAGCTTACATCAAATAATCATGTGTTCATCCTTTCTTCAGCCAGGAATGTTTCCCCGAGAAAGCGATATGGGGGGGGGGGGAAGCATTTTCGAAGGACTTATTTAATATTATTTATCAAATGTTTATATTATACATTTCATAAAAAAGGTTAATCAGTTTAGTTAAATAATTGAATGCCAAATCTATACACTACATTTCTGGTCTAGCGTTGAATGATACCTTTATTATTTATAGAAGAAAACATGTTTCTAGCGTTTAAAAGACACGCCAAAATTCACTGAAATCACCCAAACTAATTAGCACAAATATGGGCTAACCCAACAGGGATCGTCAAACGTTTGAAATAGATTATAGAACGTTATCAAAGGTAAGAAACGCGGCGGAGTGTCGAGTATCCGAAATGATTAAGAACTGGTGGCTTTTGGATAAACTGTTTTCCGATAACCGAAAAGTCTAACGAAAAAGTTGCGTTATGGAAGTTAGTCCATAGAATACAAAATATTCATAACTTGTACAACAGGTGGGTGTGAGATGGCATTTTAGGGTGTGCCAGATGGCATTTTAGGGTGTGCCAGATGACATTTTAGGGTGTGCAAGATGTTATTTTTGGGTGTGCAATATGACATTTTTGGGTGTGCAAGATGGTATTTTTGGGTGTGCAATATGATATTTTTGGGTGTGCAAGATGGTATTTTTGGGTGTGCAATATGACATTTGTGGGTGTGCAATATGACATTTGTGGGTGTGCAATATGACATTTGTGGGTGTGCAATATGACATTTGTGGGTGTGCAATATGACATTTGTGGGTGTGCAATATGACATTTGTGGGTGTGCAAGATGGTATTTTTGGGTGTGCGATGTGTCATTTTTTGTTGTGTGAAGAAAGAGGACCATCAAAACAAAGGAGGCCTTTGCTTAAGGAGGCCTTTGCTTAAGGAGGCCTTTGCTTAAGGAGGCCTTTGCTCAAGGAGGCCTTTGCTTAAGGAGGCCTTAGCTCAAGGAGGCCTTTGCTTAAGGAGGCCTTTGCTCAAGGAGGCCTTTGCTCAAGGAGGCCTTTGCTCAAGGAGGCCTTTGCTCAAGGAGGCCTTTGCTTAAGGAGGCCTTTGCTTTTAAATTATGAGGGAAATGTTTATATATTTATTAACTTTTGAAATTATGTAATAAGTCACAAGTTTATTTTCTAAATTCTCTATGCAATTCAATCAATAATTTAGTAGTCGATTGTTCACATTTTTAAACGGCATTGTTACTTTTGAAGGTTGTGCGAGACTGATCAAATAATTCACAGCGGCTGCGGAATTTTATAACGTTTGGGCAACACTGTTATCCACGTCTGATGCTTTAGTGTACCGTGTATTAGGTACAGGAAGCATCCAATGTAAATCGGGGTCAACTGATGGACGATGACAAAACACCGATAGTGACTAGACATTTTGCTACAGAAAGAAGTCATTCTCCAAGAATAGATCACTGACTCTGAAAATGAACAGCCGAGGTCGCTCTTTCTCTGCCGGTGTTGATTCTGAGTTACAGATTAGTTAACAGTTTTTTTTTGGTGTAAATTTTTCATCACCTCAGCCTGTCCACTTCTTATCTAGATTTGACCTGGATTGTGTGGCAGGAGTTGGACTCATTTTCCGATGTTTTCTCTACGCCAATGCTTCATGTCATTCGCATTGCGTATTATCATTTATGTCTGATCTATGACTACTACATATCTATTAAACCAACCAGACAGACAGCTCATGCATATGGCAAACTATAACAATATCATATAAAAGTCGGGGGGGGGGGTGGGCATCACAGGACGCCTTTCCACCAGTCAGGGTCAGCAATACAGAAACTCTTAATACGCTATTGGTACCAATGGGAGTCAGTCACGGGCACAGAGCTTGATTGGTCTTGGTTTATAAGTGTTACGCTATTGCCACCATATAGTATGGCGCCCCCGGGGGGGGGAGGGGGGCAGCATATTTCTTGGCGGGTGGGGGGCACGAATAAGTGTATAATGGATTTTATGGACCTTGAATTAGTTTCAATTATTTTTTGGGTATTAAAGCAGGGAAGGGAACCACGAGGTTAAATAAAATGATAAAGTGGTTCACAACTAAAGAATGTTAGAACCGCGGGTCGGTCTGTAGAAAGATAAACTCACATGAAGATCAGACCATAGCGCGAATTTATTTCATCCACAAAATATTCACTTAATCTTTGTTGATCAGATGTTATTTTAACAGCTTTTCCTTGATACCTCTTTAAACAATGTTTTGATCTACGATGAAACAGAAAAAAATACGTCTCCTTTGACGTTGATTGGGCGTTCATCAAGGGTTACTTTAAGTGCGGTCGTTTCCCTAACGCTTCTGTTAGGAACAGAGTTAGACGGTTCCCTAACGCTTCTGTTAGGGACAGAGTTAGACGGTTCCCTAACGCTTCTGTTAGGGACAGAGTTGGACGGTTCCCTAACGCTTCTGTTTGGAACAGAGTTGGACGGTTCCCTAACGCTTCTGTTTGGAACAGAGTTGGACGGTTCCCTAACGCTTCTGTTTGGAACAGAGTTGGACGGTTCCCTAACGCTTCTGTTAGGAACAGAGTTGGACGGTTCCCTAACGCTTCTGTTAGGAACAGAGTTGGACGGTTCCCTAACGCTTCTGTTAGGAACAGAGTTGGACGGTTCCCTAACTCTTCTGTTTGGAACAGAGTTGGACGGTTTCCCAACTATTACAACCACTTTTGGGTTTAGCTGACACGATTCAACTAGTCGACACTCGCCACCCTCTCATAAATGTGTTACTTTGACACGTCAAATAGCTGTAGGAATAGTTATGGCCTATTTAAACTCCGCTATAGATATGAGACAAATAGTTGTAGGAATAGTTATGGCCTATTTAAACTCCGCTATAGATATGAGACAAATAGTTGTAGGAATAGTTATGGCCTATTTAAACTCCGCTATAGATATGAGACAAATAGTTGTAGGAATAGTTATGGCCTATTTAAACTCCGCTATAGATATGAGACAAATAGTTGTAGGAATAGTTATGGCCTATTTAAACTAAGCTTAAGCTATGATACAAATACTTGTAAGAATAGTTATACAAATACTTGTAGGAATAGTTATGGTCTATTTAAAATACGCTATAGCTATGATTGCTATATACTTGTAGGAATAGTTATGGTCTATTTAAATTAAGCTTACGCTATGATTGCTATATACTTGTAGGAATAGTTATGGTCTATTTCAACAACGCTATAGCTATGATAGCTTTATACTTGTAGGATTAGTTATGGCCTATTTAAACTGAGCTACTGCCATGAGCCTTGTAAAGATAAATCCCTGCACGGGAACACAATTAGGGACAAATAAAGTTGAGCATTTTTTCGTGAGCACTATTTCGAGGCAGCCCAACATTGGCTCACTGCCAATTCCTCGCCGACTGTTGATTCGAAACGAACTACGAAGTGCTCACACGTCGTCTGCGTACTGAAATCGGTCATATTGCTTGAAGGTTCCAGGATGGATACTTTCTTGTACTGCACAATCCCCCTCTATAAATCTAATGGTGTCTTTATTATTATTTACTAGTGAAATCTGGTAAATATTATCTAAAATGTTACCTGACTTTTTTTTCAATTAATAAGTATTAATAAATGTATTAATACGTTAAACTATTAATCCCATTATTTTTATGCAAAAAAAAAACAACAACACCAACAAAAAAAAACAACAAAAACAACACAATAACAAACAACATTGAGGCCCATTGAAAATTTATTAGGATTTTTGTGTGGTAATTTTGGTTCAGAATAAAATCCGGCAGCCGTAACCGCAACTTTAGCCTTAGGGGCCAGGGTCTCCTGACCGGCGGTGGTGCTACGAAACAAACATTGCATGGTCTCCCGACCCGGGGGGGGGGCAAGGGGTGGGTTGCTACGAAACAAACATTCCACGGTCTCCCGACCTGGGGTGGTGCTACGAAACAAATTGCATGGTCTCCCGACCACGGGTGGTGCTACGAAACAAACAATCCACGGTCTCCCGACCTGGGGTGGTGCTACGAAACAAATTGCATGGTCTCCCGACCAGGGGTGGTGCTACGAAACAAACATTCCACGGTCTCCCGACCTGGGGTGGTGCTACGAAACAAATTGCATGGTCTCCCGACTTGGGGTGGTGCTACGAAACAAATTGCATGGTCTCCCGACCAGGGGTGGTGCTACGAAACAAATTGCATGGTCTCCCGACCAGGGGTGGTGCTACGAAACAAACATTGCAGGAAGTTCGCGGAAAAAATGAATGTAAGAACAGAGTGGGGCCATTGTCCTTTTAAGTGATGATATACATGTTTATGGAACTGTAAACATTCTTTATTTAAATGTGCTGAATGTGATAAGTAGCAAGCTCTTTCTTCCAAGTCCTACATTTCTCGTGGATTTTGTTCTTATTTTAAAATGCATTAAGAATATTTTGATGCTTATTCACCCAATAAAGCACAAAATGGGAATGCATATAAGAAGAGCATCTATGTATACAGGAGTTACCCTTTGATGTTTGCCGTAGACCACTCTGTAAATTCACAGAACAACATCGAGAGCTGTTTTTTCGGTTGAAATTGAAAAATCCGGCAAATATTCAATGGTGGATTGAATCGTAACAAACATGCCACATTGTTCCACCCATGTAGTTTATCTGGATAGCAAAGTGTTTCATAGAAATATTTAATGGTGGGTTGAATCGTAACAAACATGCCACATTGTTCCACCCATGTAGTTATCTGGATAGCAAAGTGTTTCATAGAAATATTTAATGGTGGGTTGAATCGTAACAAACATGCCACATTGTTCCACCCATGTAGTTTATCTGGATAGCAAAGTGTTTCATAGAAATATTTAATGGTGGGTTGAATCGTAACAAACATGCCACATTGTTCCACCCATGTAGTTTATCTGGATAGCAAAGTGTTTCATAGAAATGCCTTTTTTAAACCACAAAATTTTAAGTAGCGAGCTTATTGGACCCCCTCCCCCCCCCCCCATATCACCGTGCCCCTCCCGTCCTAGCACTCTTTTGTTGATCCGCCTATGACGTTAGCTTACAATGTCAGGATCACACCCCGTGTAAATATCGTATATCATTACTTCTTCGGCCTGCTTCGATTTTTGCTACAACGTATACTTTGTCCCCTGTATGTCAGAAACAAAACAAACATTGTTACCGGCATATTTCATGTTGTGTCCTAGAAATGTTACACCCGCGTGGCAGTGTTAGAGCGTTACTACGCGCAGACCGACAGCTCAGCGCTCTTGTGCCAGTCAAGGCCATCAACCTTCCGTCGCTCGCGAGAGCTCAGAGTCCAAGATCCATCATCTTCTTCATGTTTCTGCCGCCGACAGATTCAGCCGTGGGGGGTGTTTGAGAGTTTCCTTGTGTTGTTGTTGTTGTTGTTGAGCCCGGGGCGCTTGTCACTTGGCGCATGGCATAAATTGCAAAGAGGAAAACGGTGATTGACGCTCTCCGAGAAGGTCAAGACACGCGTGGTAGTAAAAAAAGAGGGCTGGGATTATTCTCCGCCCCTTGAGTGCATGGGGTGGCCCGGGTTCCACCTGGAAATCGGTCAGTGTCACGTGAGCACCGGGCGAACTGAGGCGGATTTGAGGAAAAAAAAAAGATTTTCCGAGTTGTGTTATACTATGCATAGTAGACTGAGACGTGGCGGTATCGATTAGTACACAGTAGACTGAGACGTGGCGGTATCGATTCTTAAATTGGGATAGTACCGCTCGCCTTGGCACGTGTCAAACCCGACGCACTTCTTCCCGCGCAATCTTTTCAGCTCAGATGTAACAGGTAATTCCGGGTGCCAAGTGAAGAATAACGTCCCGTCATTCTATTCTTCTTTTCTTTCTTTTGCGGATTAGTTTGTTTTACGCTAAAAAGTTTCATTAACGATTGTTTCAACTTTAACTCAACATCTCAGTTTATTATTATTATTTTTTTTCCCCCTTTTTTTTTGTTTTTAATCGCCGAAAAGTTCATTTGAGGAAAAAAATAAAAAAAGGAAATTAATCGCATCTTATATATTGCTACATAAATTTGAGGAAAGCCCATTTAACCCATTGTGGTGATAAAGTAGCTATGTGAATAGTTTGTGATTTAATATTCATTCTATTGGATTTATTAGGAGAAACTTTTATTTTATTTTTTTTCGAAGAAGAGTCATGCTCTTTGGTTTGTGAGAACTCCTGGATACGCAATGATGTAGGAGGAGCTGTTACAGAAACGTGGTACGTAAGTTAGACTGTTGGCATCTGTGTCATTTTCGAACAGTTCAGGATTACCTGAAACTGGTAGTTTCACATTTTTGATGAATATTTTTTTTTAGGAGGGAACCCCGATTAACAACTCTGTGAACTTTAATGACCAGGCGATGGTTTTTAAACAGCTTTCATGTTTTTGTTAACTCGTAAAAGGTAGGAAGGGGTTGGGGGTGGGGCAACGGGGGGCTAGAGAGCCAAGACCTGCTTAGATTAAAACTTAAACGAATTACCTTGGTTTTGGGTTGGGGAGTGGGTGCTGTTTGCAAAGACGTAGGTATGTTTGTTGGGATTAGCTAGAGGAGGATTTCTGGGGGAGAGGGTCTGTGAGTGGAGCTTTGGAGAGTACAACACGCTCCAGGTAAAAAATAACAGAAATTTGTTTATATTTATTTATAAAAATCAATGAAACGTTGAAACAAAGAGCATAAAGCTGGCCTCCCTTTATGGATAGAGTTATCTTATCTTAAGGGGTGGGGGGGGGGTGTTTAATGATCTATCATCAAATTGGATCGCAACTGCTACAAGATTAAAATCTACAACCATTAAAGAAATGGGAAACAATAATGACGCGTTGAACCAGGCCAAGTTCAGGTGATGAATGTCTGGTCACGAGGTGAAGTGTTTACAAACATTCCCCCCCCCCCCTCCCCGCGCGCTGTGATGGACGTAAACAGACGGAACTGTACGGATTGATATTGTTGTTTGCTAGAGAGGTTCATCTTGATCATGGTTCCATGAGGCACACGTGACGGTTCTTAAAACATATCAACAATTGTTGGGGTTGGTTGCGCTAAGTTTAGATTAGCTCATTTATTGAAGACAGGGGGACCCTTATAGATATTTACACCGAAACTGTTCAACTAAAAACTGGACCGTTTTCTGCATTAGAGGTGTATCAGCATTAGAGGTGTATCAGGATTAGAGGTGTATCAGCATTAGAGGTGTATCAGCATTAGAGGTGTATCAGCATTAGAGGTGTATCAGCATTAGTGGTGTATCAGCATTAGAGGTGTAGCAGCATTAGAGGTGTATCAGCATTAGAGGGGTCTCAGCATTAGAGGTGTCTCAGCATTAGAGGTGTCTCAGCATTAAAGGTGTATCAGCATTAAAGGTGTATCAGCATTAGAGGTGTCTCAGCATTAGAGGTGTCTCAGCATTAAAGGTGTCTCAGCATTAGAGGTGTATCAGCATTAAAGGTGTATCAGCTCTAGCGGCGTGTTCCCTGTACGAGCATCGACTAACTATGCACCGGGGGGGGGGGGGCCCACTCAGGTATGCCAGCGACAGCACGTGGTCCACAGCTACGGGGACTTGTTCAATAACATGTTTACATGTCTGTCCTGAAAGTCAGATCGGCTCTGGGGTGATATCAGGTCAACCATTTTCAAATGTCCCCCCCCCCCCAAATATGGGGCACCAGTGACAGTTGTACTTCTGGCTGATAGAAGAAAATCGTCGCACGAGACCATGATCCTATTCTTGGAGTCGGACTCGTGGAGAGATGTTTCCAACTCCTTAGAATATCTTAATGTGATACATGTATTTTTGATACATCAAGTCACGATAACATATCATGTATATTTTTTTGGTCACAATTCCTACTATTTGTACCACTAAAGTACTTCAGGCGACAATGATGGATATTTCTTGAGTTGTTTACTGTGCTCTGTTCTTTGTGATATTTTCATTTCTACTGTTAGCTGAAGAAGGCTTTATGCCGGAACGTCCGTATATTTTTGTCCTGTTCTCTAATTCAAGCTTCCACTTACCTCGTTTTGCTATTTTATTTGTAACCAGTAGGCAGTTAATGAATTTAAATTTAAGAAAGAAAAAAAAATAGTTGTCAAATGATCCAGCGCATTCAGTTGTCCACGTCTTCTTCTATATTTTGAGGGCGCACGATCAGTGTATTGGTCATTATGGCTGCTATAATAATTAAATAAATGAATATATATATAAATAAATAAATAAATGAATGAATGGATGAATGAATAAACAAACAAACAAACAAACAAACATATAAATATATAAATATATAAATATATAAATATATAAATATATAAATATATAAATATATAAATATATAAATATATAAATATATAAATATATAAATATATAAATATATAAATATATAAATATATAAATATATAAATATATAAATATATAAATATATAAATATATAAATATATAAATATATAAATATATAAGTATATAAGTATATAAGTATATAAGTATATAAATATATATATGTGTGTGTGTATATATATATCTAATTCATTGACATTGTCATCAGGGTACTATTTTTTATCAAAAGAACGTTTCCCAGATAGAAGATTTCTCCCTGTCATCACAAATAATTGTTTACGATTTTCAATGTCCTGGTTTTAAATGTGGAAAAAAATTCCACCGTATAAATATATAAATATATAAATATATAAATATATAAATATATAAATATATAAATATATAAATATATAAATATATAAATATATAAATATATAAATATATAGATATATAGATATATAGATATATAGATATATAGATATATAGATATATAAATATATAAATATATAAATATATAAATATATAAATATATAAATATATAAGTATATAAGTATATAAGTATATAAGTATATAAGTATATAAATATATATATGTGTGTGTGTATATATATATCTAATTCATTGACATTGTCATCAGGGTACTATTTTTTATCAAAAGAATGTTTCCCAGATAGAAGATTTCTCCCTGTCATCACAAATAATTGTTTACGATTTTCAATGTCCTGGTTTTAAATGTGGAAAAAAATTCCACCGTAATTGTGTTATTTCAAGTGATCATAGTCGTGTGAAAGAGTCCCGCGGCAACGCATGGGAACGGCGTTCCTGGTTTTTTTCCGTATAACAAGGTGCCTTGTCTGTTTGCTAAGAATTAAATACATATTAATTTCGGGGGTAGGGGAGAATCTTGGGTGAGTTCCCACACTCCACCCCCTTCCCCCAAGGACTTGACTCCTGATTTGATACGAGCGTCTTTGAAATTTAAAGGAGGCTGTGAATGTCAAAGTGACCTTTAGAAATAATACACTGAGAGCGCGAATATTCTCAGCCACACTTGAGACCTCGTTCAAATGTTATCTCACCAGTATAAAGTGAGACATTCCTCTATCTGCCATCAGACATTTATTAATAATAATTTCTCACTCCCGCCTCGTGTTGAAATATGTATATTATCTTATTCCAAGCAGCCCCCCTCCTCCCGCCCGGGTCCCCGGGGCCAACAATCATTCTTGATATTCACAATCTCCGTGTGACTGCTGATGTGCATTTCCCCTCAGCATCCATATGCATAACGAGGTCCTGTGTTAAAGAAATGAGAGAGAGACCCGAGGCGGGGGTCGTTGTGACAAGGGTTCTCATGTTTGAATGTTGGGGGGATCAGCGGCACGTTTTGATCAGGATTACACTGGTACGCTGTGGCTAGAGCTAAGTGAACGCCAACTTCTACAGTCTTGCTGATGTTAAGCTTGTGGAGGCCAAATGAAAGACGAGTTACTTGACTGTTAATAAGACGATACAAATAAGTGAATACTAACCCTTGAATTCTGTTTAATTTATTCTTATGTATTCGGTGTGGAACTGCCAGCCCTTCAGTTGGATTGCATTTTTTGAATGTTTGAAAGCGTAGAAGGTTGAACTTGTTACGGGAAAGGCAAAAGGCCGCGTCATGCCGTGATGTAGTTTACAGTGTCAGGCAGAGCCCCATCGGGTGACTCATTCCAGCAGACTTATAAATAGCCAGAGCTGCTGTGAGTTGATTACCCCGGCCTGCTCTCTGGTTTTGTCCCCAGCTTATAGAAGTTATACACAAGGAACCCCATCCTATCTGGCCATTCATTTCCCCTGTTTGTTTTTTCTCCTGCACTTGAAAAAGCAAATAACAGTGGCCTTCTGTATTCTTCTTGTGATTTCCTTCATTTAAAAGTGATGCACATTTTGTGGGAATTTTACTCACAGTTTTGTGATATTTTTTTGCCTGTGATCACCCAGCAAGTTATTTATATCTTGTAATACTTGTACGCTCGGAATCTCAACTTCAGGATCTATAGGTAACTGATGGGGCTCAGCAAGTGATTTCTCTATCTCACTAGACTTTGACGTTCAATATGTCAACCCTATGGTCTAGTGGTAACTGATGGGGCTCAGCAAGTGATTTCTCTATCTCACTAGACTTTGACGTTCAATATGTCAACCCTATGGTCTAGTGGTAACTGATGGGGCTCAGCAAGTGATTTCTCGATCTCACTAGACTTTGACGTTCAATATGTCAACCCTATGGTCTAGTGGTAACTGATGGGGCTCAGCAAGTTATTTCTCGATCTCACTAGACTTTGACGTTCAATATGTCAACCCTATGGTCTAGTGGTAACTGATGGGGCTCAGCAAGTTATTTCTCGATCTCACTAGACTGATACGCCCTGTGTTATAATGATAACTGTTGGTGCTTATATTCAACGTCTTACTTTCTTTCTCTGCATAATATCGAAAAATCCCACAGGGCAGACTTTCAGAAAGACTATTAGAGTTGTTTCAAGAGAAGACTATTAGAGTTGTTTCAAGAGAAGACTGTTAGAGTTGTTTCAAGAGAAGACTATTAGAGTTGTTTCAAGAGAAGACTATTAGAGTTGTTTCAAGAGAAGACTATTAGAGTTGTTTTAAGAGAAGACTATTAGAGTTGTTTCAAGAGAAGACTATTAGAGTTGTTTCAAGAGAAGACTATTAGAGTTGTTTCAAGTGAAATGGTCCACGATAAAGTCGATGAGTTAAATCAGTGAGTTGGACCGCTAGCCACAGAGTCCATTGATCGGAATCAACCTCTTCGACTTCTCACCCCTTCACTATCGCACGTCTGCCCCGCCCCATCAATGGCGTAGAGAAAGGGGCGGGGAAAGGGGCAGTGCGCCCTGGTCGTGCAATTTTTTCCCCTGTATATTTCATTTTTGAAGTAGGATATAAATATATATATATATATAATGTAACTTTACTTTATACTTATATTGTATAGCAATGTTTTTATGTTGTACCGATAATGAAGGCATTTGCCGAAGCGTTTGCATGTGTATTCTGTGTACTATAATTAAAGCTTAATCTCTATTGTTTTATTTACTCACATTTTTTGTGTGTCTCGTAAATATATTTATGGCGGCATTTGAATCACCCACCGAGTTTGTGTGTGTGTGTGTGTGGTGGAGGCGAAACAAATCTTAGCACACCCCGATCGGACTAACTCTAGCTATTCCATTGCGCACCACCCCCACCCCCCTCTCTCTCTCTCTCTCTCTGTCTTTTCCCCCTCTCCTCTCTCTTCCTCTTCTCCCTCTGTCTGCCTCATCTCCCCCGTGTCTCATCTCCCCTCTCCCTTCTCTCTCCCCCCCCCCC
>CAXITT010000009.1:3011232-3043278 GCA_964033795.1 Lymnaea stagnalis
CCCCCCCCCTCTCTCTCTCTTCAACATTCTCCAATGTTGTGAAATTTTATTGGAAATTAAATTATATACAAAAATAACATCACCAAATCAAACATTTTTTCACGAGTGTTGGACATTTGAAAATGTGGTCAGGTCCTCATGGTGTCTAAGAAATGATCGCGTGTGTGTCAGTGTAAATGTGTGATGGAAGGTTAAGAAAGTAATGAGAGCACAAGCTATTTCATCCCAGTGGAGGAGAACGCCGTCTTGCCTTTCATGCTGATATTACATGTTGCCGGCAAATTTCTGCCACACACATTGCGTTTCGCTTACCTGTGTGGGAAAAGAAAGTAAGGCAGGTCGCTACTCTCTGACATTCAAGTACTCGAGTCTAAATTGATAGTAGCAATACTGCATGTGTACACATTGGCGGTGAGGATTTTCGCAAGTGTCTCCCATAAAAAAACCAAGATAAACAAAACTTGAACATTTGTGATCGATTTTGAACACAGTATAATCGTTATGACCGATTTTGAACACATTATAATCGTTATGATCCATTTTGAACACAGTAGAATCGTTATGATCGATTTTGAACACAGTAGAATCCTTATGATCGATTTTGGACACAGTAGAATCGTTATGATTGATTTTGAACATAGTAGAATCGTTATGATTGATTTTGAACATAGTAGAATCGTTATGATCGATTTTGGACATAGTAGAATCATTATGATCGATTTTGAACATAGTAGAATCGTTATGATCGATTTTGGACATAGTAGAATCGTTATGATCGATTTTGGACATAGTAGAATCGTTATGATCGATTTTGGACATAGTAGAATCGTTATGATCGATTTTAGACATAGTAGAATCGTTATGATCGATTTTGGACATAGTAGAATCGTTATGATCGATTTTGAACATAGTAGAATCGTTATGATCGATTTTGAACATAGTAGAATCGTTATGATCGATTTTGGACATAGTAGAATCGTTATGATCGATTTTGAACGTAGTAGAATCGTTAGGCCGTAACTTTTTATTTTTTCCTTTCTCACAATAAAGAGTCGAAAGTCGATTAATGTATGTTTTAAAAAATTGATAAAACATTGGGGTACGGTAAACATATTAATGCTAAAATTACTGAATTCAGTTTGAGATTGTGGATTCTTTTACTGGTCTGCTAAAAAAAATGTACATACATTTAGAGATAGCAATGCCCCACGTCCAACTTCATCTCACGTACAGTCTACGTACAACATATGTACAGCCTATGTACAACCTATGTACAACCTATGTACAACCTATGTACAGCCTATGTACAGCCTATGTACAGCCTACGTACAACCTATGTACAGCCTACGTACAACCAAACAACAACGCCACTGAAACTTTGGGTGGTAACAAACATTCGGCTAGTGCTCGCTGTTTGGGTTTGTGATGGTTGTGACGGTCGTGATCGCTAGTTGTTATCTCCGTGGTGTCCCCAGCTCCCCATTAAAGATTACATCTTCCCTTGGGTCGAAGCTGTTGCAACTGGTCTAAGCCACCCTACATGTGTGGGATTGCCTACACTCTTGTGCCGAACTTTGCAATGTTGGACACTTGTTTCTGCTCAATGTTTCTGACGGCTGATTATTGCACCTGTTTGATTTTCTGAGAGTTTCTCACATAAACAAGTGAAACTTCCAACATTAAAGCTTTAAACTTTTGTTTTTTTTACCAAAAGATCAGTTATAATACCCCAGCCCCGCCCGCCCACACATACAGATACGAAACAAACCGAACATTCAAAGAAAAGTAGAACAGCCCCAACACTAATCTTTCGTGTCTGATAGTGGTTAGAATTTCTTCAGTTTTTCTTTTTTAAACAAGTATTTTTGTCATATTAGTCAAAGCAACCGAGAAATAAAAAAATAAAAAAATTAAGTTAAGCACCTATATACATTCACTGTTGGTTCTTCTTTGCGACTCAACGTCATTGCTCTGCCATCTATTCCAACCTCCCCTCCCCTCTTTTTGGATGTGGCCCGATTAATTAAGAAATATCCCCCTTTAAATATTAATAGTTCCGTAGCAAAATGCAGAGTAAAAATATGCATCTTTCCTATTGATAATTTGGTATCTACGCTGTTACATATTAGTGTCAATTCGTTTGAGGACTACTGATTTTAAACTTAAAAGTGAAATTACTCTTCTATAACACTCCCGCAAATCATCTTGATGTCTTATTCAGTGCTAACATCTATCCCTCTGATCTGCCACACCAGCTGGTAGTAGGGCCCTGAGAGATGGCATCACACCAAAAGCTCTTGAGCCACACCAGCTGGTAGTAGGGCCCTGAGAGATGGCATCACACCAAAAGCTCTTGAGCCACACCAGCTGGTAGTAGGGCCCTGAGAGATGGCATCACACCAAAAGCTCTTGAGCCACACCAGCTGGTAGTAGGGCCCTGAGAGATGGCATCACACCAAAAGCTCTTGAGCCACACCAGCTGGTGCCACACCAGCTGGTAGTAGGGCCCTGAGAGATGGCATCACACCAAAAGCTCTTGAGCCACACCAGCTGGTAGTAGGGCCCTGAGAGATGGCATCACACCAAAAGCTCTTGAGCCACACCAGCTGGTAGTAGGGCCCTGAGAGATCACATCACACCAAAAGCTCTTGAGCCACACCAGCTTGTAGTAGGGCCCTGAGAGATGGCATCACACCAAAAGCTCTTGAGCCACACCAGCTGGTAGTAGGGCCCTGAGAGATGGCATCACACCAAAAGCTCTTGAGCCACACCAGCTGGTAGTAGGGCCCTGAGAGATCACATCACACCAAAAGCTCTTGAGCCACACCAGCTTGTAGTAGGGCCCTGAGAGATGGCATCACACCAAAAGCTCTTGAGCCACACCAGCTGGTAGTAGGGCCCTGAGAGATGGCATCACACCAAAAGCTCTTGAGCCACACCAGCTGGTAGTAGGGCCCTGAGAGATGGCATCACACCAAAAGCTCTTGAGCCACACCAGCTGGTAGTAGGGCCCTGAGAGATGGCATCACACCAAAAGCTCTTGAGCCACACCAGCTGGTAGTAGGGCCCTGAGAGATGGCATCACACCAAAAGCTCTTGAGCCACACCAGCTGGTAGTAGGGCCCTGAGAGATGGCATCACACCAAAAGCTCTTGAGCCACACCAGCTGGTAGTAGGGCCCTGAGAGATGGCATCACACCAAAAGCTCTTGATTTCCTTGGCCCCAAGAGCATGTTTACACTTGGAATCTGCACGGGAAGGAAGGCGAGCTCCAAAGTTTCCGTTCCTTGGTGATTTCTGCCTTTTGCTCCAGGGACGGCTTTCTTTTTTTTTTTGTCTTGATCGCGTAGCTTTATAGCCCATTGGCCTAGATCAGTTCATCAGAGACTTGGATTTTCTCACACCGGAAAGTGTCGTGTGCAGTGCCGGAAACCTGTTGTTTTTCTGTGTACTTTGGTTTGATTTTACTGCCGTTCACCTTTCACCTCCGAGGCAGTTATCTTCTACCGTTTGTTCATTCAATTCAGACCACAAACCCACGTCTATGAATTAAATATATATATATATATATATATATATATATATATATATATATATATATATATACACACACACACACACATACATACATACATACATACATACATACATACATACACACACACAAACCCCCCCCCCCCCCACACACACACACTCTTTTTTTTGGTTTCAAATTCGTTTGGTGTTAGGAAATAGATCGGATTCACAAGATTGTCTAACTGATCCTCTGTGTCGAATCGAAATGAAATCATGGTGGGTAAACAGTAGAGCTTGGTCGTAAGGGTCGAACAGCTGGTCTCTACGAGAGATTAAGAAAATTAACAACTTCTTTCCACCTATCACGGTTTACAGAAGAAAGGTCAACTTATCAAGACCTGCCTACACTGTCAAATCATTTTTGTCGCATTAAACCCTCTTAAAATTTAAGTACGAACAATGTAATTTCTTTCAAAACATTACGGTAAGTAAGACAAAGCACCTACTGATTATGTTTACCTTTTAACGACCAAAACAACAACAAAAAAAGGCTATATTATAGGAGGTAGGAAACGTTTTCATAGAAGGACGTTGTTCCGACTTCAGGACTTGGCAAAATAGATACCTGTGTCATGTACACACGGAGCAGACAAGATACGTTTGTATTTGTATTTGTATTTGGAGTGGGGGTTGATGAAATGTGTATTTTAGTTTGAATTTTTTTATTATTGTTGTTGTTGTTGTTGTTTCATATTAAACGCTTACATATAAGAAAAATTGGTACTGTAATGCAGGTCAGACAGCTTGTGACACAGTTAAAGACGTTTTTTGAACGTACAAGGGAATAGCATGCGTTGGGTTACTACGCGCAATTCTTCCTTTAGCTATCTAACCCCACGTATACATAATTTAAAGATAGAACATCACTGCCTCATTCGCGTTTACCTAATCGCGTTTTTACGTCATGAAGATTCCTCTAGATTTCTGAACCTCAAGGGTACCAGTATTTACCCACCCAGTCGGTGTGTTTATGATACGCCGCTGGGAGTGTGCCCTAGAGTATTTATAGTAACGCAAACGTGGCTGTATACATGTATGGTGGCGTTTGTGTCGCCGTGCACCCACGTAATGGATGCCTGGTGGGACAACATCTACACGATGAACCAGCTTGAAATTTCATCTCACCGCTATTAATATATTTGTTATTTTTCATGGCCTTGTATATTTAGCTTTCGTGATGTCTTCTTCGTGATTTGAGCCGAAATTCTGTCGCTCAATTGGGTCAGTTGGAGGTGAGTATATAATAGTAAGCTCTTGATGGTCTCACTGGAGTCGTGTTTATAATAGTAAACTGATGATGACCCCACTGGTACCGCATTATACCATGATGACATAATTGAGGGTTAGGAGTTGATAATGTCAATGTTAAATTAACGTCAGATTTGTCGCATAAGAAAAAAATGAATGTATGTCAGTGTATGTTACTTGAGCAGTAATTTAAAGACTGAATGGTCACCTCATCAGGCTGACTACTAAAGGGAATACTGAGCGCTCACCGCCCCAATCAGGCTTGCAACCAGTGGCATAGCTAGGGTAAGTGTCACCCGGTGCGGTAAACTCATGGTGTCACCACCCCCCCCCCCCCAAACTTCCATGATGGATTTCTTCTTGTTAAAATAAGTCCACAGTCTAACAATGACAAGAACAAAAAACACATCAAGGCTTGCAACCAGTGGCATAGCTAGGGTAAGTGTCACCCGGTGCGGTAAAATCATGGTGTCACCACCCCCCCCCCCCAAACTTCCATGATGGATTTCTTCTTGTTAAAATAAGTCCACAGTCTAACAATGACAAGAACAAAAAACACATCAATCGAAGTTCATGGGGGTCAATGTATTTAAAAATTGTAACAAAATTAAGTTATAGTTATTTTACATTAAATTTACTTTATTTAAATTTCCTTTCCTTGTCTTCAAGGCTGCAAACCTGTCAATCACTTGATCAAAATCAATTTCCTTCACTGTATCACTTTCAATTGATAGCAGAGCCACATCAGAAAGCCTAGACTGTCCCATGGTGGATCATAAATATTTCTTGATAAGCCTTAGTTTTGAAAAGCTCCGCTCACATGAAGCCACGGACACATATCGTAAGAAAAAATTAAAAGTTTTGCGAGAGTATTGTAAGAGATTCTAGGAAGTCCCATTCAGCTATGAATTTCAAAACACCAATCTGTGACTTTGTGAAATTCAATATCAGCTGCCTGTAGACGTCTTCTAAACCTTGTATTTCTTTTAACAGTTTATCTTCTGATAACTCATCATAGAGAGAAGTTAATTTTGGGACAGAAACTAAAACATCTTCTTCACTTTCTGATACTAGACTTTTGAGCTGAACAGCCCCAAATATATCTGCTTCTTCCTTGATCGCTGATGATCTGATCTCGAGTTCAGAATGAAAGCGATCAATGCACTCCAGCATCAGCCTACTGTTTTTTTTCTTGCAGAAAGAGTCCAGGATCTGTTAATTGTTCTCCTGCCATTCTCTTCTTAAACCATGATCTTCTCTCTATCGAAATTCCACATTGGTCTGATTTTAAAAGTGTCTTTTCAATAGGATGTTCCACCAAGTGATGACCAATGGTACCGGAGTGCGAATGACAGCGCTGCGTATCTGCGTCCAATTTGACTCGGTGCTATTCGGATGTCACTTGTGTTAGTTTGTTTTAGTTAAACAGGAGAAGTAGGTTCACTAACATATAATCCATTCAATTATCTTTCATTTTGCCTTACAAACCCAACCATACAATTTTAAATAGTTTTTTTAATCCCAATCTTTCACTTCTGGTACCCGGGTACGAATAGTCGCAGCCTAAATATAGCATCCTGTCATTTACGGAAGTTTCCGAACACCTCAATGGCCTTGCAATAACTACTGTTTCTCTGACCTAAACACATGGTCATTCCATTTCCGACGCATCAACCTTGAACTTTTAATAAAGCACGCATTTGGATTGGTTATTGGTTACGTTTGAGAAAATTGTATGTGTGATCGGTTATCCTTTTATGAATCTCGGTTAGACCAAGCAGCATGTGCTCTGTAAATATGCAATTTTTCAATCGGGTGTCACCCCTAAAATGGTGTCACCCGGTGCGGTCCGCAACCCCCCTCCCCCCCCCCGCTCCCCCCTCGCTACGCTACTGCTCACAACTAAACGACGAAATGGACAGAAACACAACCTTGGAGTCCACGATCCTGGAAATACCACAAAAACAAATTGTGCGTCAATCTTTGTCTGAGCATATCTTGGAGGGACATCTTCTGTCTACGCAGCCCTGCGGATTGCTCGAATAACTAATGAGTATCTCAGGAATTCGTTATTGCAAGGAAATCCCAAGTAACTCACCTATACGACGGTGATGGAATCGTGTAAATGTAAGCGCTTATCCCCACCCCCACCCCCTTTTTCCACCGGATTTAAGACAGGTACAATACACGTTTTCGTAAGGGACTCTCGACAAATACGATTAGTGTTGAGTAAGCAGATCACCGCATAGTTGGTTTTGTGATAATGTCGAGCTCTGCTGTATACTAGGTTCACTGCGGGACAAGTCCCAAAGTCAGTCTGTTTGCTGTTTTGCTCGGGACTTGAATTGTTCTTATACTTAAAGTTTTATTTGGCCAATTCAGTTTATTAATGTTTAAAACATGTTCAGCTTATTTGCTATCTTCACAGTCCTTTAAAAAAAGTTCGAACTCTGTCTTGGAACGTGTTCACCAAGCACCTCGTGCCCCATGTCAGCCTTGCCTCCGCACGGAACACGGCTTTGTTTTTGTTCTTTTTAGTTATTGTTTGATATCCAACACATTCACAAGTGGCAGTCGTGTGTCGCTTACCATGCCAAAAGACGAGACAATAATGCTCTACTGGAAAATCCCAGACGTTGCTTGGCAGAAGATGATGGCTTGTTGCAGGGTTAAAATCTTTCCCAGATGCCGCCAAGTAAAAAATAAACGATATGACTCTGTCTAATAACGAACACACGGCGTTAACTAAGCAGTTGTCTTATCGTGCCATCGTCAGCAGACATGGGGATCGAACCCGCTTTTAGAAGTATGGATTCTGTTCGATTCTTCAACAACTTAAGTTTGGTTGCGTTTCTGTAATTAAGGAAACAATACCATTCTCCCCCCCCCCCCCCCCCCGGCAAACCTGTTGTAGGTTTGAGAAATTCGGGGTTAAGCCGTTTTTTTAAATAATAAAAAACCACAAGGCAGTGGTTCTCAACCTTCATTAGGCCGTGACCCTTTACAACGGTCCTCATGTTGTGGTGACCCTCAACCTTCAATTATTTTCGTTTCTTCTTCATAAATGTGTGTTTTCCGATGGTCATAGGGAACCCCTGTGTAATTGTCGTTCGATCCCCAAAGGGGTCGTGACCCACAGATTTAGAACTGCTGCCGTAAGGGCATACTCTAAAACAACACAGACAGCGGTCGCCTCCTACCCCCTTACCTCACTATCGTTCAAGTGTGAGAAATGAGCCCATCTCGTATTTGTGTGTGTTTGAACCATAACACTTGCTGACAGTGGGTGAACAAGAGTCGGTAAGAGTATAATTTGTCACGCATTAATATAAACCAATCCTATGCGAGTAAGGGTGATATGCCGGGCCTTAGTGGTGATGTGCTATATTCGTAAAACATTGACAATAAATAGTACAAGAAGATATGATTAGGCTTGATAAACTTGATTTTAAAAAAAGCCATGACAGTTACAACGACGTTTCGACTTAAAGCCTTCTTCAGCTGACCAGATAAAAACAGAAGATAAAGAGAAAGTGAAAAGCGTATGCGTGTTCGAACTTTCTAATCTAAGTTTAGTTCTCTAGTCTCTGTTTAGAAAAAAAAACAAAAAACAAAAAAAACGCCCAGTTAGAAACAGAAGTAAAGTTGGTCAAAACCAAAACGTGTGTCTCACATAAGTTTGTGGTGCTAAGGATCAAAGTACGAAATGTATGTGCTATTAATGTACAGCTTAATAGTTTAAGCAACACAAATTGAGCATCGGAAAGGGGCAATATTGAGGACTACTTGTTAGAGAGTATTTGATTCAATTTGGTGATATGGTGCCGAAAATATGAATTGAGTATTTTTTTAAAATTTTATTCTTCACTCTTGCTTGTGTTTTACTGCAATAAATTAGAACCGTGATGAATACATCTGATTTGTTGTGCTTTTTTGTTATTTTTTGTTACCCTGTGTTAGACTCCGTTGAATTTGATGAGACCGAAGATGGCTTGTTTTGTTCAGTATTTCAAAGATGTTCACGGAACCTATCTTTCCATCTCACCTATATAACATGAACGGCATCTTCGACAAACAATCACATACGCATTCCGACATACATTACTGGCCCTGATAAGTTTGCGATATGTTTTCGGGTTAGTTCATACTCAGTGACGTTAAAGTTCGGGTTCGGTTCTGTCGTAAGCAGGGGTCGAGTTCGGTGTGTTCGGTTCCATTGTCATCTCTAATTCACTGCTCGATCTCCTACATATGTGACTTCTTCTTCTATATATAAAGGCCCACGATCAATTTATTTATCATTTTGGCTCCTATGCATGTAGAGGGGATTTGCAATGTTTCTGTGCCTGGTGTTGAGGAGTAAATTTCTCAGATTTCCAGTGCCACTTTGTGAGGGAATCATGCACTAGGGGTTTGAAGACTTGAGGCAATAGACAGAAATGTGTCTAGTGTTGTCGCCTCAACCGTTCCTTTTGAAAGATTGTTCCAGTCCCTGATTGTCTTGGGCAGGAATGAGCAGCTCCTATACTGTCTTCTTGCTGGTATGAGCCTGAATTGCCTGTCATGGCCTCGTCGCTGTCTATGGGGGAGAGGGACGAGTTTCTGTTTAATACTGGAGCAGTGGACCAGCCCATTATTTATCTTGTACATCATGGAGAGCCAGGATAGTCGTAGTCGTTCCTCCAATGGTGACCAGCCTAGTGTTTCCAACATGCTGCCAACACTAGAGGTATTTCTGTAGCCTGTCAAAAGCGTGCTGTAAATTTTCCAAGTCCAACATATGACAATGTTCAGGTGTAATGAGTATGGCTCGCCATACAAGGCTTGGGATCGAACTGTGCTGCTTACTGCCACTGCTACGAAGAATACTACACTATCTCACTGTGTGCGCACTCCGTGTTCACTGCCAACACGTGTGTATCACATACAGACGGTTTAAAAAAAATTATGTTTGACGACGTGTACTATATATAATAAGTGTGCACATCTGGAAACATGCCCGTATGTTTAGTTCTCAAGAAGCTATTCACCATGCAATCACCTATGAGACAATTTATTTGTCTTTTTCGTTGTCAAAGAAATCAATAAAATGGTGACACGTGCGGTAAATACCAAGCAATGAGTCGATGAAGATTTCTCTATCAACACCTGCTATCGACCAGGTGGAGATAACGAGGTGCGGTGTTGCCAGGTAAATGTGCCACCTTCATCAGCATAGCCCAGCCGATGGTTTGATCTGGGCCACATAAGTGGGACAATGCTGGTGGAGTTCCTTCAGATGATCTAGGCGCTTTTCATTGAATCCTTTAAGTAAAAGCTCTCTTCTTCTTGAAATGATCTAGGCGATTTCTATTGAATCGTTTAAATCAGGCCAAAATTCATATGAAAAACTTGTGCGGGTCAAAATACTTATGAAAAACTTTTGCGGGTCAAAATTCTTATGAAAAACTTGTGCGGGTCAAAATACTTTATAAACAACTTGTGCGGGCCAAAATTCTTATGAAAAACTTGTGCGGGTCAAAATACTTTGTAAACAACTTGTGCGGGCCAAAATTCTTATGAAAAACTTTTGCGGGTCAAAATTCTTATGAAAAACTTGTGCGGGTCAAAATACTTTGTAAACAACTTGTGCGGGCCAAAATTCTTATGAAAAACTTATGTGGGTCAAAATTCTTATGAAAAACTTGTGCGGGTCAAAATACTTATGAAAAACTTGTGTGGGTCAAAATTCTTATGAAAAACTTGTGCGGGTCAAAATACTTTGTAAACAACTTGTGCGGGCCAAAATTCTTATGAAAAACTTGTGCGGGTCAAAATACTTTGTAAACAACTTGTGCGGGCCAAAATTCTTATGAAAAACTTGTGTGGGTCAAAATTCTTATGAAAAACTTGTGCGGGTCAAAATACTTTGTAAACAACTTGTGCGGGCCAAAATTCTTATGAAAAACTTGTGCGGGTCAAAATTCTTATGAAAAACTTGTGCGGGTCAAAATACTTTGTAAAAAAACTTGAGCGACCGAAAGAAAATAGGACACGGAGGAACGTTATTAAGAAATTAATAATAAATAATATTTCGTTACTTTAGAAATACATTTAATGTGACACATTACATCGTTAATCTATTGATTATTTAAGAATGAAAAAAATATTTATATTATTTTATTGTATATTTTACTTACGTAATATTATAAATCAATAAGCTAGGTTATATTATTTTTAATTTATTATATTATGAAGTTTCACCAAAGTCTTCGCGGGCCACAAAGTGGGTGTTAGCGGGGCGTATGTTGTGCAGGCCTGGTTTAAATAAAAGCTCTCTCTCCTTCTTGAGATGATCTAGGTGCCTTTCATTGAGTCGTTTAAAGAAAAGCTCTACTAGCGAGTTTTGAACAGGTTAATACGACACGCAAGAAATATCCGACACCCGAGAAAAAACACTGCTTATATTACAGATTCACAAACTTTTTTGAGTCGCTACCCTATTTTACAGAAGTAAAGTGGTCCACGATTGCTGTTAAAGAAAACACATAGAAAATATACATTTGTTTCAAATTTGGAATATTGTAAAACTATTCAATCCATATTAAAACACCGATTAAAAATGAACATTTATTTAAAAACATATTTTAAAAAAAATACAGATTACTATTGTAGCCGGCCACCCCAGAGTGATCCCTCCGTGACCGCAGAGTAATCTCTCCGTGACCGCAGAGTAATCCCTCCGTGACCTCAAAGTAAATCCCCCGTGACCTCATTGTAAACCCCCCCCCCTCACCACGTGACTCCATTTGTGGTCGCGACACATGGGTTGGGAACCATGGGCCTTTATAGTGTTAACGAGTTATAATTTTGTGTATACAGCAACGACCTTATTGTGAAAAGGGTTTCTTTGGAAACAAATTAAATCTCTAAGGTGTCCATGGATGCCAGATTTAGAATCCTCGCATTCAGTTCAGCCTCGTCATTTATTGAGTACCGGTAGTTTATTCTAATTACCCCTTCCCCGCCTCCACCCACCCAGCCCCCCAACAACAACCCAAAGAAGTGGGGGGGGGGGTTCTGTAATAGTTCAGAATTCAGTTATTTTGTTGTTGTTGTTGTTGTTGCTTGTATAAACAAATAAATACTAGGGCTTAACCCGGTTGCAGTTTTTTTTTGTTTTTTTTTACATCATTTCCGATTCCCCAATACCCGGTGTGTCCAAGTGCTACCAAAAATGTTAAATTCTCATTTCCTTTAATATATGCCGGTCATTAAACAATAGTCCTGCACACACAGTACCAATGACAGTCCTACACTAAACACGTGGCTCTTGATTAATTAATATAATAGTCGTTTCCCTTCAAAGATTTAAAAAAAAACCAGAGTTCACACGTCACGCATAAAACCCTTCTTTTTCACTCAGTACTGTTAACAGACAACCCGTGGAATTAAGGAGAGGACGCTTTCGGAAAAGAGGCAGGACACACCAGAAGCAATATTTAAATAGATTATAACTTGAACCGTTCATTGGCCGTTTCTCGGACGATCCGCTGTCCAGACGACCCGCTGTCCAGAGGGGAAAAAAAAATCATCGAAATCAGCGGGTTTCAACACTGTTACGTCACCAAGGGTCACGTGCTCGCGTGCTTGTCACAAGAGTTTGATGTAAATGCATAAAAAATGAAGAAAACAATAATTTGTTGACGTTAAGACTTAATCGGCTGCTATCCCTTGTGTAAATAAACGTGAGTTGCCAGGAATGTGGACAGGTTTTCATGTTGGCCAAATCTCTGGCACAACTATCTGCCAGTTTGACTTTGAACCTGACACCAGAAACGGATGCAATTACTCCAACGTCACCTCCACAACGTATAGACAGCAGGTGAACTTTGTCTATTATCTGTCCACAATTTGCAATTAACAACGCGCTGGCGAATGTTGACCGTTGGAGACTAATGATTTGTTCGTGCCAGAATTGATTACCAAACAGTAACGCTTTTAATTAATTGGAGATGCTGTCATCAAAGAAGAAGCTCTAACTGTGTACAGTGAACCTTTGAATGGCCCATGAATGTACTGACTTATCTTTCTGAGACTAGCATTGAATCTAACTCACTCCACAGATACTTGGCAAATGACATTTAGGGTGGCAAATGACATTTAGGGACTCATTTTTTTTTAAATTAGTGAAACACGTATTTTTAATATTATGTGGTGGTTTGGGGAGGGGGAGGGGGACGGAAGAGTGACGTCTATTGTTGAGATAAAATACGGTAATACTTCATCCAAACAATCTTGTTTGAACAGTCCATTAGCGCGCGCGTGCATTAACAATGACGGCCACTGTGGTCAGCTTTCCACCACCTTAGTGCGTAAGTCAGTAAGTCTAACTCAGTATTGGTAAATGGAAGCAGCGGGCCGCAAATAGGGTCGGGCTGAATGTGATTCATTCATACTTTCAGACGACGTGTGCAAACAGTTACCAGTTCTGCTCTCATTCCAGATCTGAAAATGTGTTGTGTTGAACTTGTAACACACACAAGCATTTATAAAGTTAGAAGAAAAGAGACGTCTTATGAACTGCAGATGTCCATAAGCCCACCTGGCCTAATCATCTACGCCAATTTGCCCTGTCCACTGCAAAGCTTGGAATTGCTGCTCATTGCAACCTTTGTACTTTTGTGCCGTAACCTTGGCAAGTTCTTGTCTATGCAGTGACTTGTTATTGTAAAGTACCTGTGACGCAGAGAATGTCCTCACCTTAAGCCTTACAGCAAGGTGAGCAGTTTGTAAACTGGCTTTATACACAGGTTCATTATCTTACTATACACGAACTTATGATGACAAATTATCTTCTTTAATTGATGAATAATTTCCTTTGCATCGTGTCTCGTGCAATACACTAAATTATTTAAAAGGCATGATCTTCTGATGCGATACTTTTAAGGAAAAAAAGAACCATGTGATAATTTAGCAACCGATGACCGGACCATATACCGCATTTGTGTAAGATTAATATTTTGTTGTAAAGAGAGCGATGGTTTGTGGTTCTCATGAGCTAGAATCTAGTGTGGAGAAGTAAGCTCTTTGTCCAGTACTCAAACGTTAGACATGAGCTCAAAGGACTTGTATAAAGACGGCTGTCATTGTCACGGTTTATAACGGCTTTTAAAAGGCTAGTATTAAATGACATGTCATATTTATCTATTCCAAACTGTGTGTAAGGGTTAACGTGGCCTCCAACTGTAGGTTGGGGTAGGTTGGGGTTTACGTGGCCTCCAACAGTAGGTTGGGGTTTACGTGGCCTCCAACAGTAGGTTGGGGTTTACGTGGCCTCCAACAGTAGGTTGGGGTTTACGTGGCCTCCAACAGTAGGTTGGGGTTTACGTGGCCTCCAACAGTAGGTTGGGGTTTACGTGGCCTCCAACAGTAGGTTGGGGTTTACGTGGCCTCCAACAGTAGGTTGGGGTTTACGTGGCCTCCAACAGTAGGTTGGGGTTTACGTGGCCTCCAACAGTAGGTTGGGGTTTACGTGGCCTCCAACAGTAGGTTGGGGTTTACGTGGCCTCCAACAGTAGGTTGGGGTTTACGTGGCCTCCAACAGTAGGTTGGGGTTTACGTGGCCTCCAACAGTAGGTTGGGGTTTACGTGGCCTCCAACAGTAGGTTGGGGTTTACGTGGCCTCCAACAGTAGGTTGGGGTTTACGTGGCCTCCAACAGTAGGTTGGGGTTTACGTGGCCTCCAACAGTAGGTTGGGGTTTACGTGGCCTCCAACAGTAGGTTGGGGTTTACGTGGCCTCCAACAGTAGGTTGGGGTTTACGTGGCCTCCAACAGTAGGTTGGGGTTTACGTGGCCTCCAACAGTAGGTTGGGGTTTACGTGGCCTCCAACAGTAGGTTGGGGTTTACGTGGCCTCCAACAGTAGGTTGGGGTTTACGTGGCCTCCAACAGTAGGTTGGGGTTTACGTGGCCTCCAACAGTAGGTTGGGGTTTACGTGGCCTCCAACAGTAGGTTGGGGTTTACGTGGCCTCCAACAGTAGGTTGGGGTTTACGTGGCCTCCAACAGTAGGTTGGGGTTTACGTGGCCTCCAACAGTAGGTTGGGGTTTACGTATCCTTCAACAGTAGGTTGGGGTTTTCGGTGAAACCATAGGTATGCGGGATATAAAACGCGTCCAATGCTTTTTTAACTTTTAAACCTCTAAGACGAAAGATTTCAGACTTCAGGGGGAAACACAAATTAAAAGAGAATTTCAGAAGAACGTAACTGCATGTATCCTGGAGTTAATTTTTTTTTACTGAGAGCGTGGAGTTACAAGCGGTATGTTTGGTTTGGTTCTGTGTTGCTACTGGTGTAAGGGCGTATTTGAAGAGCTTATTTCCTGCACCGTACTCTCTCTCTCTCTCTCTCTCTCTCTCTCTCTCTCTCTCTCTCTCTCTCTCTCTCTCTGTGAAAATATTATCAGCACCCATCATTTTTTGTCTCTCGTTCCGACACGGCACGAGGTAAATAAAGGTTGCCCGAGATGTCCAGAAAACCTTTCGTATTTTAGGTAAGGGGGCGTTTAACTGAACACGTGTCAAAGGGGTGTATGACCGAGATTACCACAACGCCATCCATATTTAAGGTAACAGGGCGTTTGAATAAACTCGTGTTAAAGGGTGAATAGACTCCGTATTTTTAATAAAGTATGGCCTTTCATTGCCTTTGAAAACTCTATCTTGTTTTAATCCTAGATATCATAACTTTATTCAATGTTGCCAGATTTCCAATAACCTTCAATAATCCACCTTCGCTCTCCACCACATGGTATTAGCCATCACCAGACTCTGTTGTACCCATTGTCTTCCCTACAACACCCCGCCCATCGTTGTGTAGGACAAAGCTCGGAGCCAATTTTAACTTTGTTTGGTAGATTCTAGTAAACAAATGGATTTCATGGTCCTGGCAACATCGGCAGACACCTAGGAGACTGCTCGGCAGGATGTGTCAGCGTCTCTGCAAACCCGAGCCCCACAAATACTTGTGTACTGCGTCATCGACTGTTATGTGGATTTAATTCAGTCAACCATTCCAGGTTTGTCATTTAATTGGAGGTTTTACTTTTTAATTTATATTTAATATTTGCATTTATTTTAAGGACGATTAGTTTCAGAGTTTATCAGATTTTGGACTCTTGGAATGCGCTAATATTCCATAAAGTACAAAGAAATATTTTTTGATGCGTTTTTATGGATATATTTTGGGGAGGGATGTGTTTGTTTGTGTGTGTGTGTGTGTGAATGTGTGTGTGTGTGTGTGTGTGAATGTGTTTGAGTTCATGTTGATCTGTACTCTTCATTAGCTCCACAACGTGATGGTTTTCGTTTCGATATGACACGTTTTAATTATAGCATAGTATCACAGACACCTTCCACAATGCTTATTTACTATAGTTTGATAAAAAGCTCATAGATACCAATTGTTGGTCATGATGATTCTGATAATTTGTAGTTCATAGTTAGCTTTATTTGTCTTTGAATATCCACCCCAGTAATTAAGATGTTTTAACTGAATTATTTTCAATATGCGTACATTATTTAATGTGACATTTTCATTTGTCAGTTAATAACTGAATACAAAAAATGTATCAACTTTTAGAAGCACAGCTCCATTGGAAAAACATTATATTAAATGAAATGGGAACGCGAGACCATCACCAAGACAGGGCCAGCAGTCGGGATCTAGATACAGTTGGTTTATTTTAAGTTCACCTAATTTTTCGTTTGTTTTTTTTTTTTATTGTTTTTGCCTTTGTACTTTCTCCACAACCGTAGCAGCCATTAATATATTTAAGTTTTGTGTGCCCCAATAGTGATGCCCACATCTCATTAGTGCGGCCCACAACGCAGTAGTGCGGCCCACATCCCAGTAGAGCGGACCACAACCCAGTAGCGCGGCCACAACCCATTTGCGCGGCCCAAATCCCAGCAGGGCGGCCCACTTTGCCATTTGGAGCCACATACTGAAGTTTTCTCTAGTTAGTCAAATGAAAGCGGGAACAGCTGGAAAAGAACATTCAGACTGATACGTCTTCTTTCACCAAATTAAAAAAAATAAAGAAAAATATTGGCGTATAGCGCGCACATTTTCTCCCTGACAATAGGGGGCAAATGATGTGTGCTGTGTTATACGACGATATATGTTTCGTTATTTTTCCTGAAATTAACTTCTTAAATTGAGGTGCGTGTTATACGCCAATAAGTACGGTGTTATAAAAAACCTTTGTCTGTACTTCACTATACGATGGTAAGAAAGTAAACTAGAAGATTGACAAGTGTTGACATCAACTATCGCTGCTTAGCGATCATCTTTTATAAAATGGTTTCCTTGAAGCAGAAAGAAAAAAAAAGGAGAAAAAATGTTCTAAACAGCATATAAACAGGATGACCTGTGCACTGTGGAGTAGCAAGAGTTTTTGGCGCCCCTAATAAACGGAAACGACACTGCATACAGAATACAAATGAAACATAAGCTACATAAAATAGATGAAATGGACCGAAAAGACCGATTAAAAATCAGTGCCACCCGTGCCTGACTGCCTCCTCCGCCCTCTCTTCCAACTCCTGTGCCTGACAGCCTCCTCCGCCCTCTCTTCCAACTTCCGTGCCTGACAGCCTCCTCCACCCTCTCTTCCAACTTCCTTGCCTGACAGCCTCCTCCGCCCTCTCTTCCAACTTCTGTGCCTGACACCCTCCTCCACCCTCTCTTCCAACTCCTGTGCCTGACATCCCCCTCTGCCCTCTATTCCAACTCCTGTGCCTGACAGCCCCCTCCGCCCTCTCTTCCAACTCCCGTGCCTGACATCCCCCTCCGCCCTCTCTTCCAACTCCCGTGCCTGACATCCCCCTCCGCCCTCTTTTCCAACTCCTGTGCCTGACATCCCCCTCCGCCCTCTTTTCCAACTCCTGTGCCTGACATCCCCCTCCGCCCTCTTTTCCAACTCCTGTGCCTGACATCCCCCTCCGCCCCCTTTTCCAAATCCTGTGCCTGACATCCCCCTCCGCCCTCTTTTCCAAATCCTGTGCCTGACTGCCTCCTCCGCCCTCTCTTCCAACTCCTGTGCCTGACAGCCTCCTACGCCCTCTCTTCCAACTCCTGTGCCTGACAGCCTCCTCCGCCCTCTCTTCCAACTCCTGTGCCTGACAGCCTCCTCCGCCCTCTCTTCCAACTCCTGTGCCTGACATCCCCCTCCGCCCTCTTTTCCAACTCCTGTGCCTGACATGCCTCTCCGCCCTCTCTTCCAACTCCTGTGCCTGACAGCCTCTTCCGCCCTCTTTTCCAACTCATGTGCCTGACAGCCTCCTCCGCCCTCTCCTCCCACTCCTCCCACTCCCGTGTCGGCATTGAGTCATGTTTGATGTTATTGTCAAGTATGCTTCGACTTAGCCGCTATTCACAGGAAACACGAATTTGTTACCGTTAACATAGAATAAAAAACCCTTATACTTTTGAAAAGCGTTGTTTCCCTAGATCTAGAATGAAGACATCAATGTGGCGGAGGGTTTCCTGTCAGTTCCGTTGGTCACAGAGCTTCACGGCGAGCAGCGGGGGTTAATGTTCGGCCGTACAACGAATGATGTATTACACGTATTAGATTATTTTGACACTTAAATAGACCCGACAGGACTGACTTATAGCGACAATTCGTGACAATCTGTTACTTACTGAAATTAGAAACAAGAAAATTGTATTCTTGAAGTCTTGGACCGGCAGTTCCCGGTTTGGGAAAAATTGTAGTATTTGCTCTATTTTAGTGCCATTGATTAATAACAGAATCATTTTGGATCCCGGGAGAAAAACAGTATTCGCGACACAGTGTCGCCTGCTGGGTGTAGGTGTGTCGCCAGCTGGGTGTAGGTGTGTCGCCTGCTGGGTGTAGGTGTGTCGCCAGCTGGGTGTAGGTGTGTCGCCTGCTGGGTGTAGGTGTGTCGCCAGCTGGGTGTAGATGTGTCGCCTGCTGGGTGTAGGTGTGTCGCCTGCTGGGTGTAGGTGTGTCGTCAGCTGGGTGTAGGTGTGTCGCCTGCTGGGTGTAGGTGTGTCGCCTGCTGGGTGTAGGTGTGTCGCCAGCTGGGTGTAGGTGTGTCGCCTGCTGGGTGTAGGTGTGTCTTCTGCTGGGTGTAGGTAGGCTTGCCAGACGTCCGGCAAAAGGAGGACATGTCCTCCTTTTTAGCTCATTGTCCTCCGTCCGGCAGGCAAAGCTAAAATCTTGTAAAATGTCCGGCATTTCTTACATTTTATATTATAATTTGTATGTAGCGTTGTTGCAACTATTACATCGTATGTTTACGTTGTTACAATGTACAAAGTCTATGCATTTCGGCGAACCAGTCGATTTTAGTCATTCTAACATTCTAGGAAAGTGGTCGAGAAGAAGAGTATAATACTTTTATGGCAGATGTTAAGTTGGTGTATGAAGCATGCATTAGTTACTTAGAGAAGTGGTTGAAACCTTTATTTAAATGATGTTTTTTTGACATTTTGAAAAAGGTGTCCATTGAATTTGTTTTTTTAACGTGACTGTTTCTTGGTCGATTCACTAAGAGTAAGATACACTTAATTGGCAGCTATTACAATAAAATTGTGCTGACTGTGAGTTTAATCCGGAAGACTCAAATAACAAAAAAATCAAAACGTCCTCCTTTGTGTCCTCCTTTTTGTTTTATCATGTCCTCCTTTGTCCTCCTTTTTATTTTATCAAGTCCTCCTTTTGGTGTCCACGTATCTGGCAACCGTAGGTGTAGGTGTGTCGTACGAAAATAAGCCATACCAACAAAAACCCTTTTTCTTTTAGAATTTAAAAAAACCCGCTAGTTATGAACAAAGAAAAGGTGTGACCAAAGTGAGGCGAGTGATAACTTATATTAAAAACTGGCCTCTTTAATGAAGATCATTTCTCTAATACTGTTGAAGAAATGGAGTCATCATTTTAGATATACAAAGCTGATACCACACACAGAAATATTTTGGCCCTGACGAAGTCATCTGCTTGTCCTGTATAAAGATTCTTACTTTTTAAAAAAATGATATGAAAATAAGCCACATGAATTTAGTGATTTATTTCAAGATAGTGATATGGGAGAGAGGATAGTGATATGGGGATAGGATAGTGATATGGTAGACAGGATAGTGATATGGGAGACAGGATAGTGATATGGGGATAGGATAGTGATATGGTAGACAGGATAGTGATATGGGAGAGAGGATAGTGATATGGGGATAGGATAGTGATATGGTAGACAGGATAGTGATATGGGAGACAGGATAGTGATATGGGAGACAGAATAGTGATATGGGAGACAGGATAGTGATATGGGAGACAGGATAGTAATATGGGGATAGGATAGTGATATGGTAGACAGGATAGTGATATGGGAGAGAGGATAGTGATATGGGGATAGGATAGTGATATGGTAGACAGGATAGTGATATGGGAGACAGGATAGTGATATGGGAGACAGAATAGTGATATGGGAGACAGGATAGTGATATGGGAGACAGGATAGTAATATGGGAGACAGGATAGTGATATGGGAGACAGGATAGTGATATGGGAGACAGGATAGTGATATGGGAGACAGAATAGTGATATGAGAGACAGGATAGTGATATGGGAGACAGGATAGTGATATGGGAGACAGGATAGTGATATGGGAGACAGGATAGTGATATGAGAGACATGATAGTGATATGGGAGACAGGATAGTGATATGGGGATAGGATAGTGATATGGGAGACACTTTAGTGACATGGGAGAACTCCTGAAATTCCTCTTCTATAAAGACATGTACAGATGGCGACTCTCATCTCAAGCTGCTTTCACGTTCCCTTGCTAACACATTGGACATTTGGGGCTTTTAGTTTGAACTAGGCGTCCACAGGATGAATTGCCAATCTGATTATTTCCTTCGCCTAGATTATTCAATTATTTTCTTGATAACGCCTTTCCTAGCCGATTGGTCAATCAGTTTTCTCAGTACCTTCATGTAACTTCTACGTTTCACAATAGCTACACGTTCTTCAGTTTCTTTGGGTACAAGATTTACTAATATAGCTGAATCAAAAATAATTGTAAGTCACCACAATCACGCTAAAGGATGTTCTCAAATGATTTGAAACCATCAACAAAAATACAGTTTAGAGAAGGTTTATTTTGAGACGTTTACATTTTATTGGTTACAAAAAAGGAGTTGAGTGTCATGCATTAACCTGTGGACCTTGAAGATGTGAAGGGGTCCGTAGATTGAGAGAATACGTTGATGCATCGTACTGGGAAGTCGAAAACGCCTGTCTTCTGGCCTGTATTAGTAGCAGCGGCACCGGGATCTCTGTATGCCGTTTGTTACGGATACAGATGAGCTTATGCTTGTGTAGCCTTGTGGGCAGCAGAATTCCTATAATAGGGACGGATACATGAAAGCTTGGCATTGCTGGGGGGGGGGATGTGGTGGTGGGGGAGGGGGCGCTAAAAAAATCTTTGAGGTAAAAAGACTAAAGCTATTGTCTCTTTGATTATCAGCTTTTCTGAAATGACAGTTAGCGGGGCGTACTACGGATACAGATGAGCTTATGCTTGTGTAGCCTTGTGGGCAGCAGAATTCCTATAATAGGGACGGATACATGAAAGCTTGGCATTGCTGGGGGGGGGGGATGTGGTGGGGGGGGAGGGGGCGCTAAAAAAATCTTTGAGGTAAAAAGACTAAAGCTATTGTCTCTTAGATTATCAGCTTTTCTGAAATGACAGTTAGCGGGGCGTACTTTTGTAGGTGGGGAAAGGAGCGTGACTGCGTTCAGAAGTTCTTTGTTCTTGTCATCTGTGGGTACGGGGTTGCTCTAAGGTCTTTTTCCAACTCTCGGAAACGTTTATACAATAAACGACCTTTTCCAACGGCCGTACGTTCTCGTTAATTTAGCAACTTTGTGCAAAGGTCGGGTATTTACATTAAATTAGATTTTGTTTTTTCTACGGCTGGACATAGCCATTAATTTAGTGACCTTTTCAATTCCTGGACATTCTCATAAATTTATCAACTTTTTCCAACTCCTGGACATTCCCATAAAGTTGGCGTACAGAGATTAAAATTGTATCTGCCCCAACAACTATCCATTGCTCTTTTTAAAGCACTTTGGCTTTTATCCGTAACACATGATGTTTATATTAAGCCAGCTGTTCTCAACCTTCCTAAAGCAGCGACCGTTTAATACAGTTCCTCATGTTGTGGCGACCTGCAACCATACAATTATTTTCGATGCTTCTTCAGAACCGTAGTGTATATCATTTTTTCCGATTGTCTTAGGCGACCCCTGTAAAGGGTCGTTCGACCCCAAAGGGGTCGCGACCATGGGCGCCCGCAGAAAACTTTCTGGGGGCGGGCAAAAAAATCGATTAACTTTACAGGGAGGGGGCAAAAAAAATATTTTTAGTCATGTTTTAATATAGTTTTAATTTACTGTAGCGTTTTTGTATGGTGAACGAACGGACAGGACATCAGCTTAGTTACTTTCCCTTTATTTTCTCTTTACTTTAATACATTTTTTGTCTATTTTTGTCTACAAATTTTTTATCCAATCAATCCAGGGGGGGGGGGCAAGTGCCCCACCTTGCCCCTACCTGCGGGCGCCCATGGTCGCGACCCATAGTTTGAGAACCGCTGTATTAAGCTAAACCTTCACTCTGGATTTGAAAAGATGCCGATAAATAAAGGATTTATAGACTTTGTATAAATAGGCCTATTTAATAGTTAAGATGTTCCAGGTTTCCGGTTGACAAGTCTGCTGTGGCTTGCCGATTAGGAAGCGTCGGCCACCGACCCCCTCGGCGTTTGCCTGGAAACATAACTACTGGGCACGCCCCGCATGGGCAGACAAAGGGTGTGCTCGGCACCTGCCGTACATAAAACAGCTCCCACAGGGCTGCCGGCTGTGATGTTTCGCAGTCGGAAAGTTAGGCAGAGCCAGGGTAGGGATCATGATTACAAGTTGCCGTTGACGGGTATGAGGCCAGAAGCGAGGGTGGTAACCTCTGGCAGAGGATTCAAATAATGCAGCCGTGAGAACGCTGCCCCTAGGCAACCGTTTCGTCCCAGCTACAGCGTGAACTAGTCGCGTTGTGGAAACCCACTGTGGAATCCCTCTTATAGGGCGTCCGACGCTTTTCCGGGATGGGTGGGGGAAGATATTAGGACGTAAATTTTCCATCCCAACTCCTGAGAAAGTCGATCGAGTGCACTGTTTAAACGCATAGTGTCGGATCGACCGGGTGCCTCCTCGTTGGGGCGGCCCCCAGGCGGGGCCCTGGTCGAGCGCCCAGGTGAGGGACTTGGGTGAGGGGCCCGTATGGGGGCCGTCCTGACGAGTGGGCATCCCCAACGTGCCGCTCCGCGGCCCGATACGTTGGACCGGGGAGGGGTAATTTGGGGGGGGGGCATAAGAGGCTAGACTCGCCCCGCTGACTACATTTCTTAATGTAACATTTCAATAGTTAAGATGTGTGTAAATTAGGAAATGACGTCAGCGAGCCCTGGAGCCTTAAGCTCTTAATGCATCCTCACCCCCACCCCCCCCCCTTTTACAGGCCCGAGAAGCCCCTAATTATCGGGGGGGGGGGGGGCGAAGCGCCCCATTGGAAAACTCCCCCTGCTCGGTTACCCCCCGCCCAATTAATGCATCCTCACCCCCCCCCCCCCCCTTTTACAGGCCCGAGAAGCCCCTAATTATCGGGGGGGGGGGGGCGAAGCGGCACATTGGAAAACTCCTCCTGCTCGGTTAGCCCCCGCCCATAACTTCACGCGACTGAATTTCTTTACGACGGCCATCTCAACCTAAGGATATCCGGTCGGCCGGTGAGGGTGCTCTCCCAACATCAGCAGGCGCTTTTCCAGGAGTCGGGATGGTGAATTTAAGACCTAATGTTTAACCCTGTCCATCCCGCGGAAGCTTCGGACGCCCTCTAATAGGGTTTTCGACAGTGGGTTTCTACTTCGCAAATAGTTCAAGTAGTTGCTGAGACGAAACGGTTGCCTAGAAACAGCATCCTATATGGCTGTGTGTATAGAATCATTGGCACGAGGTTGCCACTACCAACCTCATATCCATCAGCGGCAACCTTGTAATCATGATCCCTACCCTGTTACTACCATTACTTAAACTGCAGCTATTGCCGCAGCTGTAGTAGCACTGTAGTTGCTACCATTTGCGACAGATACCATGCATGGCCTTGTCTGCCCACGCAGGCTCACGCAATGGTGGTTATGTTTCCCGGGTAGCGCTAGGGGGTCGGTGGCAGCGCCTCTATAGTCAGCATGTCACTACAGAGCCCTAGGGGGGTGTTATGATGTAAAAATGGGCTTATTCTTTTATTATGTTGTATAAACGGGCTTATATATACTTATGATGTGTATATGGGCCACTTATATAGTAATGAATTATGATTTATAAATGGGCCACTTATATAGTAATGAATTATGTTTTATAAATGGACCATTTATATAGTAATGAATTATGATTTAAAATGGGCCACTTATATAGTAATGAATTATGTTTCATAAATGGACCACTTATATAGTAATGAATTATATTTTATAAATGGGCCACTTATATAGTAATGAATTATGATTTATAAATGGGCCACTTATATAGTAATGAATTATGATTTATAAATGGGCCTATTCTATATTTCTGATTTTAAATAGACCTTGTAGCTAGTTGTATAAATAGGCCTAGGCCAGGGTCCACCAAACTTGTTTGAATGATGAGCCATTCTTATAAATTGTACCAGCTAAGGAAGTATTTTGTCAACTGCTGGCAGGGGCGGATGGTTTGAATCTCTTTGTCAAAGAGACGCGGGTTGCCCACCACTGGCGATAGTTGTAAAAGATAAGATAAGATTCTTTAACTGAAATAAATATATTGCGAAAATCAGTGGTCGTGTATCATAAAACCGTTCTTCCTTAAAATGACACCATGAGGTTAAGACTGAGTATTACATTTGATAGCAATGGCATGTTGTATGTAACTCACCTGGCCGTTCAGGGTACTCCTAACGCTGGCCCCATTACACTGATTTTGGATGCAATCAGCTGTCAAATAATCAAATAAAATGTTACATTTTTAGAATAAGGTGAAATCTCTGGCATTAATGTAGTATTAAAAAACGATATCACCATGTTATTGAGATGGCGAATGTGAAGCGTTTGCCCTATGACCTCGGGGTGACATGTGACAAACTTGTTTCTTCTTAAGCACTATTGAAAGATGCAACAACGGTAACCAGCGGGTCACTCGTCTTTAGTGATCTTCATCATTTCTCCTTTTTATGATTAACCTTGATAAAACTTCATATTTCTTTTCTTTAACTGTAAGACGAAGCAGCGATATGTTAATAGTTAAAGGACATAAAATCGCTAAAATAGACCTTAAACCCAATCAATTTTATTACAAATATGTTAGGAATTCCTTGGCTAAAAGAGGAACCTTCAGTTCTTATTACAAATATGTTAGGCAGGCCTTGGCTAAAAGAGGAACATTCAGTTCTTATTACAAATACTTTAGGCAGGCCTGGGCTAAAAGAGGCTCAAACTGGGTATTAGTTGTATTACTTGCTTTATTTTAGTGCCATATGGTCTCTTTTATGTTATTAATTTAACCCTAAGTGGACCACAGATGTGTAATGGGATTCATAGAATCAATCAGAAACTGCAATACAGAAAGTAAAATTGTAGGGACACATTGTCCAAAAAAATTGAGCAAAATCTCTTCACACATAACTATCCAATTAATTTTTGCGGGTTAAATTCATATTTAATTTTTTTTTTAAATTGAATAGCATTGTTGTATTAAGGGTGCAAATAGCTTTTAAAAAATATTGCGAAAACTACGTACCGATCTACGAATGTGTAAGCTTTTCGTACAGCGGCCAGACAGAAGGTCCAAGAAAGATAATATGTACCGAATCTTGCCCTTAAAATACGCCATTAAATCTGAGGTTTGCCATTGACTTACCCGCCCGTCTAGGTCTCGACTCCACATTGCCGACAGCCAGCATGAACACGAGGACAACCAATAGTGCCGCTAGCTTCATTTTTTTGCGTGTGTTGTCAAAACAAAGTGTAACAAACTTCTCAAAGCTAGAACTTCAGTTCATCCAGCTAAGTCGTCAGGGGAGAATGATGTGTCGTTTGGCCCTAGGACACGATTGAATAAATATGGCTCTGAAATCCTGTTTTTGTGTGAATAATTGTATTAAAAAACAAAACAAATATTATTTGAAAACATTACCATGCGAAACGTAAGGCAACTTAACCCACTTCGGATTGTGTCATTTCGATGAGAGCAAACACTCAAAGCTCAGGCGGAGGCGTTTCCTTGTTTGGGCATTCCTTAACATTAGACTGGTTTCAAATGGGAGGTTAAAACGGTGACTTTTTGTATACAGTGGGGGAAATCCCTGTACTTTAAGGTACCACTGTAAAGGCTTTATAAACTTACATGCACTTTAGAGTTACAGTAAAACATCTTGCATTGAAGTTTCGGGTTAGGCGTCATTTTCATTGGAATCTATTTGAATTCGCGATTTTTTCACTGCATAAGTTTTATGTATAATTTTTGAAGTAATTTATTATACATCTTCATGCTTTTGAGTAATTTTTAGTGTAAAATCGGTAAGAAAAAATTTCTTAATGCTGATTATATTTTTAAAATTATTATTTAAATATCTGGGGTGGGGGCGGGCGGGGAGACTTAAAGACATATAGAAATCAGATAAGAATTTCCTTCCAAAATACTCAGCTTTGCCATTGAAACGTTCCTTTTTATATAATGTATTGTACTGATGTGAGACCCATTGTGATGGTGGGATATCTACTGTACTGATGTGATACCCATTGTGATGGTGTGATACCTACTGTACTTATGTGATACCCATCCGCAAAGTTGATTCTCTTTGACATATGAAGATTAGCTTCCTGACAACGTCAAAGAATCATAAGTTATATAACTTTACTGTCCCATTCGTGACTTGGTTTTCCTTTTCTGTGAGTGTCGTAATAGTAGAATAAGATGCCAACACAAGTATGTGGTCTGTGCAACAACTTACCTTTATTCAATATTCAACATTCCTTGCATACCTCGCATCACATGATCACGCAGCCGCATGCCATTTCTCCCAACAATATTCACCCATTTAAGTTTAAACGTCTAGTTATACAACATGACAACCGGACAAGACAATCAGTTCACCAAGTTAAATTAATACACACGACTACACTAATCGTCAGTCACTCATACTATCTTGTCGTTCCTCACGTTTGATCTACTGCGGCTCGTCGGGGTTTGTAAATTGTTTAACTTGTAGGCAGTGGCGTAGCTAGGGTTAGTTCCGCCTGGGCCGAGCCAAGATTTTTTTCCGTCCACTTCCACAAAAAAAAAACCTCAGGAGATGGCCAAAAATGGCGCCCCTTATTTAAAATGCCGCCCCTTTATATAAAATGCCGCACGATGTACCCCCTCTTACGCCCCTGTTTGTAGGATCATCATACTGCTGCGGCGTTTTGTCTCCTCTCCTACCACGCCTATCTGGCATCATCTAGGGGTTGTCAACGGTAACCAGTTTGCTTTATTGATCAACAAATAGACCTCACGGTATCCATTGCTGTTTATTTTGAACGCGTTTCTGGCACTGGATGAAACAGAGTCGGCCACATAGTGGTGTGTTTCTATATAATTTATCCCACGTTAATATAAGATCAAGTCTGTGCGAGAAAGCGTGTTGGCGGGGGAGAGTTGGGTGGGGGAGGATTTATAAAAAAATAAAAATCCTTTTGGTTTACAAAATAATGTTTCACCATTGGGTTTTCTATTTATAAGCATTTCTGGCGTAAACAGTGGTGTGGCCCATTCGTACAACAGTGTCAGTTCTAATGAGTTGGCTTTAGAACGTTTGGGTTCATTCTTACTCAATGACGTCAAAGTTGGGTTCGAGTTCGCTCGTCAGCATTTTTCGGTTCGGGTTCGTTCGTCAGCATCGTTCGAGTTCTGTGTTTTCTGTTCGGGTCGATTGCCATCTCTAAAATGAAGTACCAGATTTGACAAACTAGTGCGTGCGGCATGATGGGATATAACCCAAATACCCTGATGTCTATCCAACATTATGTTTCTGTGTTCACCGGAAGTAAAAATTGTAACAGTTTTTGCCGCTATGACCATTATCAGTAATGTTGATTAAGGACACAGCAGCCACATTGTGTTAAATTTTTTTTATTGTGCATGGAAATTAAAACACTAAGACGAAACCTGTGACAATCACATAGAACAGTGGAGTTAGTGTTCAGGATTCGCTTCTGTTGGTCACATCAGTACTATCCTTATGCACCGGGCCCATGGACCTGAAAGTTTAAAGTAATGATATTTTTAAACATAAACAAAATGACAATATTTCAAAGCTACCGTAATAAAGGGTGTCTTCTTACATTTTTCATTAAATACTTAACGGTCCATAACTTTATTTTGAGCACAAGTGTCATCTTCAGTGATGTAAAAATTAAAGTACATTATATTTGTATAGTTTTCTATGCTTTTGGAAATCTTGACGAATCTACTTTACAATAGAAGAGCAATGATGGGTATGATTGTCGTGATCCATGTCAAAACCAAGGGTTTGTTTACAAGAAAGGGCGTTGTTATTTTAGTTTTAATTTTTTTTTTATAAATAAATAATTTATTTCGGCAACTGGTTATTTTACAGATAAGTCTAAGAGAAACTTGCCAATGGTTCCATGTTGTCTGAATGTGAGGGAATTAGTTTTATAAGACACAACGCGAGATTAGCACAAAGTTTTGGACATAAGCTACAAAACCAGCTCACCTTTTTTATTATGCCGTAACGAGGCACTCACAGGTGTTGGTGATATAACCGTTTGTGTTACAAGTTGTCCAACTTAACAGATAGTATCTTGGGCAGCAGTAAAGCTGGAACATGTTTATCACGTTTAAAAAAGATAAATATAATGGAAGCAACAAATATTTTAATTTTTGAATTCTTCAGATGAGTAATATTACAAAAAATAATAAATGTTTTTGTTTGAAATTTTACTTATAGGAACAATGCATTCCTTTTTACACGCTTTCCATAGCTTGCAATTTTGTCTGGGTCAAATTTTGCATCTCACTTGATAATAAAGGAAGTACTGCGTTCCAGCTGTGTGGAGGAAATAGTTGAACAAGGTATGTGGAAGTTTAAATCGAAAGACAGGACAATGAGAGAATACCGTACCGGCTAAGAAGAACCTTCCTCGTCAGACGGGACAAATTGAAACTACTATTTTTATGTGTCGTTTCTGCCGAGGAAGGCTCATCGCCCAGACGTTCCTCTATTACTGTCCTGTCTTTCCATTCAAGCTTCCACATACACTGTTCTACTATTATCTCATTGTGACCCACTTCCTGATTTCCAACTGAGCTGAACCTTTGTACACTGACTAAAAAGTACCAAAAAAAAAAGAAAAAGAGTAAAATGTACTACTAAAAAAGGTATAAAGTAAATGTCCACCAAAAACTTCAGAGATGTTTCTGCCATAACATGACTAAAAAATATTTTTTTTGTAATAATAAAAACAACAACAACAAAAAACACTGCGTGGGGCACCCTTGAAATACAACATGAAACAATTACAATAATACTTTGTTAGTTTGCGCGTGGTCAAAACTTCCATCTCAATTTTGCCCCACTTCCTAAACGCCGATTGAGTTGTAACAAAGACCATTGTGTTCATGGTCGGCCCACGCTTTTAAACTATGTGTTTATAGGTCAGATGACTGTAACAACTCTGAACGTTTGGGGGTCCCTTTAGTTTATACTTGTGTCAGTCCTTTTTGACAAAGCCTATTTTTTGAAAGTGTTTTTGAAAGATATCGTTTTATTTTAAAAATGGTTTAGGGCAGTTGCGTTTCCATAGGTGAGGATTTATCTAGTTACTGGATTCAGCTCTCGAGGTTTCTACATCTAAGTCTACATCTAGTGTACCGTCACTACAGTGTCGTGTAACCGTATACAAGCTGATATTAGAGACCCCTTAAAGAACACACACACACACACACAAGTTACAGTAATCTATATTTATTCTACGATGGATTGTTATCTTTCTATTTGACATGACATTATTATGTGGCATTGGTTTTTTTACGACGTTTAATTCCATTGAGTGTGAGATTGCGTTATGATGTATTTTAAAAAATTTCAAGTGGAACTTCTAGACCAGTGGTTCTCAAAGTGGCTGGTACAAGCCCCTCCCCTCCCCCCGCCCCCGCCGGAGGTGGTGGTGTCGGTCTGTTGACACCCTGTTCTGGCGGTGACCTAATTTGGTAACACCCTGCTCTTGTGATAACCAGCTCTGTCTGGTGACACCCTGTTCTGGTGGTGCACTGATCTGGTGGCACCCTGCTCTTGTGATAACCAGTTGTCTGCTGACACCCTGTTCTGGTGATGCCCTGATCTGGTGGCACCCTGCTCTTGTGATAACCAGCTCTGTCTGTTGACACCCTGTTTTGGTGGTGCCCTGATCTGGTGGCACCCTGCTCTTGTGATAACCAGCTCTATCTGTTGATACCCTGTTTTGGTGGTGCCCTGATCTGGCGGCACCCTGCTCTTGTGATAACCAGTTGTCTGCTTACACCCTGTTCTGGTGGTGCCCTGATCTAGTGGCACCCTGCTCTTGTGATAACCAGCTCTATCTGGTGACACCCTGTTCTGGTGTTTCCCTGATCTGGTGGCGCCCTGCTCTTGTGATAACCAGCTGTCTGCTGACACCCTGTTCTGGGGGGCAATGAGATCTAGTGGCAACCTGCTCTGGTGATAACCAGTTCTGTCTGGTGACACTCTGTTCTGGTGGCACCCTGCTCTGGTGGCACCCTGCTCTTGTGATAACCTGCTCTGTCTATTGACACCCTCTTCTGGTAGTAATTACATCTGGTGGCACCCTGCTCTGGTTATAACCTTTTCTGTCTGTTGACACCCTGTTCTGGTAGCAATGGGATCTGGTGATAACCACCCCTGTCTGTTGGCGCCTTGTTCTGGTGGCACCCTGCTCATGCATCTAATTGAGTTCTGATTTGAAACGTACTTGAGCGAACACTTGTCAAATTTGCAATTGTCCATTTGGTGTTGTTATGGTGTCATCCCCCTGTGAAGGTGTGATCCGATGTGGCGCGCTCCTTCTAGTGACACAAGTTCGTAGTGACTCTTTGAATAGGGTACATAAAGTTGTGTCTTAGAAAAGGGGACGGTGGCCTAAAACAATTTGAGAACCACTGTTCTCGAGAACGTAAGTAAAAATTGCGAAATTCGTTACGATCGCTCCCAACATTTTTTAAAAATATTATTTTCCATTGGCGATCCCATCTTATAGAAGCGTAATCACCCGGGACACTGACAGGTTAAATAATAATAGGGTTTTAAATGGGAACATTTTAAAATTCAAACTTATTAAGACGCAGATTGAAAATGAAAACAGGTTTTCTTGTATGTGACCCCACAGAAAACCATGTATGGTCTCGAACCATATAAACGAGTGAAGTTAAAGAGCATTATTAAAGATACATTAACAAATTTGCTCATCAATCGATATGGCTACAACGTTGGCAGAAACAGTCAACCGAGAAATAGAGGCGAAAAAATTACAATCATATTTTTGTAATGTTCCTTTACGTTGGTTGATGGTTGACAGACAAGGCTAAACTAAGCCACAATTTAAGACTTTACTTACCACACCGTTGACGGTTTTCTGGGAAATGTCGGTCCAGATGTCACGCCTGTACGTTGGTGGTTTGGTGGTTGTGGTTAGAGACCGACCGAAAGTGATTTTCTGATTTCGGCCGAAGCCGAAAATAGGCCGAAAGTTTAAAATGACTTACGGCCGAAACCGAAAAAAGGCCGAAATTTTAAAAATGACTTTCGGCCGAAACCGAAAAAAGGCCGAAGATTAAAAATGAATTTCGGCCGAAACCGAAGCCGAAACCGAAAATGAAATATTAAGATATTTTGAAATTCGTTCCCGCATACATTCTGCATACATCGAAAATGATGTGGGAAAGTATAAATATTTACATTCTTTTATAACAAAAATTAGATAATCGTAAATATTAATAAATAAACATCTAATATAGGGGTCTCAAACTCGCGGCCCGCGAGCCATATGTGACCCGCAAG
>CAXITT010000009.1:3044683-3088895 GCA_964033795.1 Lymnaea stagnalis
AAAGTCTAAGTCAATTTCGGCCGAAACCGAAGAAAAACCGAAAGTTAACTTTTCTCTTTCGGCCGAAACCGAAATTAAGCCGAAAGTTAACTTTTCAGTTTCGGCCGAAACCGAAACTTGGCCGAAAGTGATGAAATGGCCACTTTCGGCGCCGAAACCGAAGCCGAAGCCGAAATTCGGTCGGTCTCTAGTTGTGGTGCATGCAGCTCCCGACGTACATTGAACTGAAAGGATATTGGCGGATGGAAATGTGAGAATTTGTCGTTGGTTGTAGTTTCAGAAACTGAGAAGAACACGTCTTGGGCCATGGGGAACATTCTTACTCTAGCCTGCATAGCGCCAAGAAATCTAATCTTTATTTATCTGAATATTTAGACCGCCCCCTCCCCCCCCCCGGCCTTGGGTCACTCCTTATACGTCGCCCCCGCTACCCCTGACTAGTCCTACCACCCCTGACTGCAGTCCCACCACCCCTACTGTAGTCCAACCAACCATGATTGTAGTCCCACCACCCTGACTGTAGTCCCACCACCCCTGACTCTAGTCCTACCACCCCTGACTGCAGTCCCACCACCCCTACTGTAGTCCCACCAACCCTGATTGTAGTCCCACCACCCCTGACTGTAGTCCCACCACCCCTGACTGTAGTCCCACCACCCCTGACTGGTCCAACCACCCCTGACTGTAGATCCACCAACCCTCACTGTAGTCCCACCACCCCTGACTGTAGTCCCACCACCCCTGACTGTAGTCCCACCAACCCTGACTGTAGTCCCACCAATCCTGACTGCAGTCCCACAACACGTTTCTTCTCACCCGGCTTTGCTTGTCTCTTGTCATTAGCAGAACACAGGACAAGGAGGAGAGCCAGCAGGCAAATTGTCAGCTTCATTCTTTTTGATTGGCAGAGACCTGATGATCTTTTACCGCTTCAGGTTCGCTGAGGTCCTCACAAAAACCGAAATGCAATTTTGCTACTTGGTCACAACCTTTTATAGAAGCATCATAGCTGTATTTTGCACGACAAACTCACACGTGTTGAGGTCCCATGTAATACCAGACGACCAATTTGGTATCAAAAGTCAAATAACATAGTGAAAGAAAACCAGTTGACTTTTGATTTGCGTCGTTTTGACGTCAGTGGGTGTTAACAAATCTCCCGCACCCGGTCCCAATCCCAGGACCGAGTGACACTCGTGTAGCACTCAGTGTTATGCTGTCTCTGTTGGATCTTCGAGCTATACCTCTAACCATCGTCTTAAGCACATTGTAACGCTGCTGTTAGATCACGGATTTATATGTATACTAAGTTTATCCTCTTGAACACATTGTACCGCTCTCTATCCCTCTTTTAGGTCATGTAGTTATGCCTAATACCACCTTCTTAAACGCCTTATTTCAATGTATTGTCACAAAATTGTGCTGCTTAATCTCTCATGTCTTCAATATTTCACCAAGACACTCATTGAACTTTGGGTGTGTAAAATTGCTATTTTTTTTTTTTAAATGTCCATTCCGGCACACCCCGACTTAACCCGACTTTCAACAGTGTGTGCTGACCAAAGTAGCGACCTGCCAGTGTGTGCTGACCAAACTAGCGACCTGCCAGTGTGTGCTGACCAAACTAGCGACCTGCCAGTGTGCTGACCAAACTAGCGACCTGCCAGTGTGTGCTGGCCAAACTAGCGACCTGCCAGTGTGTGCTGACCAAAGTAGCAACCTGCCAGTGTGTGCTGACCAAAGTAGCAACCTGCCAGTGTGTGCTGACCAAAGTAGCAACCTGCCAGTGTGTGCTGACCAAAGTAGCAACCTGGCAGTGTGTGCTGACCAAAGTAGCAACCTGGCAGTGTGTGCTGGCCAAAGTAGCAACCTGCCAGTGTGTGCTGACCAAAGTAGCAACCTGCCAGTGTGTGCTGACCAAAGTAGCAACTTGCCAGTGTGTGCTGACCAAAGTAGCAACCTGCCAGTGTGTGCTGACCAAAGTAGCAACCTGCCAGTGTGTGCTGACCAAAGTAGCAACCTGCCAGTGTGTGCTGACCAAAGTAGCGCCCTGCCAGTGTGTGCTGACCAAAGTAGCGACCTGCCAGTGTGTGCTGACCAAAGTAGCAAGCTGCCAGTGTGTGCTGACCAAGGTAGCGACCTGCCAGTGTGTGCTGACCAAAGTAGCGACCTGCCAGTGTGAGCTGACCAAAGTAGCTACCTGCCAGTGTGTGCTGACCAAAGAAGCAACCTGGCAGTGTGTGCTGACCAAAGTAGCTACCTGGCCACTCAATTTATGATAGGTACTATGGAGTTTATTACGTTTCCCGGTCATGGGGTCTTGGAATTCATCTGCTACCAAAACTTGTCGACCGCATTTCAAAAACAACAATGGATTAGCTGACCACGATTACACCTCTTACATTTTAGCGATTTCAAATGTCGACCACTGAAAGAATGTATTAAAAAATCTACGCCACTGGAACTCAAAGGGAACACGAGAACTTTGAAATAAGAACCCAATGATTGATTGTTTTTTAAATCCAAGTTTTGGTCACAATAAAATGAGCGAATAATTGGGTGGGAATGCGAGAATTTCGCACACCAGTTACATAGATCTCATAGAAGTTGAATGGACATGACAGCGAATAACACGGCCGGGCTCACTTCCTTAACGGCTTCTCTGTCATGGACCATCTGAATTATTCCAAGGAAACAGATCTGGAAAGTTGCGTTAGATGCAAGATTTTTAAAAATGATGTCATTTTTTGTTTTCATAAATGTGTTCTATTTTGAAATACAGATGCAATACCGATGTCTAGTGCCCTTGCGTACTTAATCTTAGATAACTGGTGAGCGTATTCAGTGTCAGATTAAAAAAAAAAAATGCATGCACCGGTAAATAAAAGGCGGCGCTGCTGCTTCGACCCCCCCCCACCCCACCCTCATTTTTTAACGTCTCCCACCCTGCATAGAACTCCAGGCAATGTGACGTCATAAGTGCTTGATAAGACTGAACTATTAGAGCAAGAAAGGACGTGATGGTGCATGGCTAATTATGAACGCCTAGCTCCAGGCTCGTTATTTTTTCATGACGAAATTGTCTGTTGTTGTTAAAAGAGTACGTGCTACGACCAGACAGCGTCTCAGACTGATGACGTAACGTCCGTTCAATGTCCTAGATAAGCACAACCCTCAGATTGTTTTGTCTGAAATGTCTCTTAGTATCTGACCGTGCTGACGTAACATGTTCGTCGCTTGCCTATTTCTCTAGTGTTTTTATGTGTTGGTGATTTGTTTACACCGAGTTTGGCTGTGGTGAGCTGCTGAGGTGGGCAACTTATAGAACATCATCGTCAAACTAACAGTGATGTATCGAATGAAGAGGACAATAAAGAAGGCTACGTCTGTTGTCAACCTGGGGGTTGTGTTACTCACACACATGTGCTTAGGTGGGAGTAAACTAAATACGATGGGCTTAGGTTCGAGTAAACTAAATACGATGGGCTTAGGTGCGAGTAAACTAAATACGATGGGCTTAGGTGCGAGTAAACTAAATACGGTCCAGAATGTACAAGATACTTAAACCCTAATAACAAACAGTGGCAAGTGCTAAATAGTCACAACGGCGTGGGGACACATCACTTGGTTCCACTCAATACAACTCCAGCTGATTAAACAATGACTACGACTGTACTCACGCACCTTAATTATGTATCTTGTAAACAATACGAGAGGCCTAAAAGTGGGTTTGGTGGTGGGCCTTATACCCTAAACCAGGGGTGTGAGAGGCCTAAAAGTGGGTTTGGCGGTGGGCCTTATACCCTATACCGGGGGTGTGAGAGGCCTAAAAGTGGGTTTGGCAGGGTGCCTTATACCCTATACCAGGGGTGTGAGAGGCCTAAAAGTGGGTTTGGTGGTGGGCCTTATACCCTATACCTGGGGTGTGAGAGGCCTAAAAGTGGGTTTGGTGGTGTGCTTTTACACTATACCACGGGTGTGAGAAGCCTAAAAGTGTGTTTGGCGGTGGACCTTATACCCTATCCCGGGGGTGTGAGAGGCCTAAAAGTGGGTTTGGTGGTGTGCCTTATACCCTATACTGGGGGTGTGAGAGGCCTAAAAGTGGGTTTGGCGGTGGGCCTTATACACTATACCGGGGGTGTGAGAGGCCTCAAAGTGGGTTTGGTGGTGTGCCTTATACACTATACCAGGGGTGTGAGAGGCCCAAAAGTGGGTTTGGCGGTGGGCCTTATACACTATACCGGGGGTGTGAGAGGCCTAAAAGTGGGTTTGGCGGTGGGCCTTATACACTATACCGGGGGTGTGAGAGGCCTAAAAGTGGGTTTGGCGGTGCGCCTTATACGCTATTCCGCGGGTGTGAGAGGCCTAAAAGTGGGTTTGGTGGTGTGCCTTATACACTATACCAGGGGTGTGAGAGGCCTAAAAGTGGGTTTAGCGGTGGGCCTTATACCCTATACCAGGGGTAGGTGTTAGAGGCCTAAAAGTGGGTTTGGCGGTGGGCCTTATACACTATACCAGGGGTGTGAGAGGCCTAAAAGTGGGTTTGGCGGTCGGCCTTATACCCTATACCGGGGGTGTGAGAGGCCTAAAAGTGGGTTTAGCGGTGGGCCTTATACCCTATACCGGGGGTGTGAGAGGCCTAAAAGTGGGTTTGGCGGTGGGCCTTATACCCTATACCAGGGGTGTGAGAGGCCTAAAAGTGGGTTTGGCGGTGTGCCTTATACACTATACCGGGGGTGTGAGAGGCCTAAAAGTGGGTTTGGCGGTGGGCCTTATACCGTATACCGGGGGTGTGAGAGGCCTAAAAGTGGGTTTGGCGGGGTGCCTTATACCCTATACCAGGGTTGTGAGAGGCCTAAAAGTGGGTTTGGCGATGGGCCTTATACCCTATACAAGGGTTGCGAGAGGCCTAAAAGTCGGTTTGGCGATGTGCCTTATTCCCTATGCCGCGATGTCCAACTTTTTAGTTTGCCCGGGCCAATTTGAAAGAAGACAAGTTGTTTTGGGCCACATATAAAAGACACTAACACTAACGATAGCATATGATTTGAAAACTAAAAACTTAAAATATATATTGCAACATATTTAAGTAAATTAAAATTCATTATTTCCTAATTTTTTTTAAATTATGAAAGTTTAAAAAAAAAAGACAACATAAAAATAGTGAGATACTGACATTGTTTTTGAGACACTGATGTTTCGATATTTGGTTCAATGGAAGTAGTTGCTGCTCACAAATGTAGGTGCTTCCAAACAGCGATGACATGAATAAGGCATGATTGCGAAGTGAGGGATTTTTGTATTTCTGGTAAGGTATATCTTACAGTCCATTTTCGTTTAGCCGAGTGTCAGATTGTAGCTCTATGTGTTCCATTTGAAAATGAGCAGGTATTATGGCAGGTAATCTAGGTTTATGTCCAATGAAAAAGTTGTTGCAAACCTACCAAAAGATTGATGATTTTCCCGGACATCTTGAAGCCGGTTCTCAAATGCCTGTATCAAATCTAAATGCAAGGCTGCATAGTTTGTGTGCACCCCATGACCATGTTTAGCCAACGTGTCGAAATGCATACAATAGTTGGCCATAATTTGAGATGGCCATAGTTTCAGTTTAATTTCGGACAAGCTATTATTGCTTGAAACATTGTATTGATAAGTTTCACTTTTAAAGGCGCGTATTTATTCATATAAACGAGATGTCAAGTCTGATTTTAAAAAAAAATAATTAAAGTATTTGTTTCCATAAACGACTTGATATCATTTGGCAAATCATAACATCTTTTTAACATTTTACTTCCAATTTATAATTTATTTCAGAAAAGTAAATGACATCCCAATAGTCGGCATCCATCAATTTAAGTAATTCCTGGAAGCGGCAAAGATTCAATCAATCCCCAGGCCGTTATGGAATTTACAGTCTTGATGACAATCTGCTTGACTTTATTTATAGTAGCAGCTTTTGCACATGCATTGTCTTGGTGTACTTTGCAGTGATATTTCATCATACATAAATTTTGGAAGGCAATAGCAACATCTTCAATTAACTTAACCAGTCCATCTCTTTTACCTATCGTCGTCGCCAGTGCACCATTAGTAGCTAAATGACATATGTTCACAATGGACTAATTAAATTGCTTTAAACATATTTTAGAACAAAAAATGTATTTCCGCATAAGACATAGGAGTTATACTAAACACGTTAACTGGGTAAGACAGTAGACCAGTGGTTCTTAACCTTGTTGGAGGTACTGAACCCCACCAGTTTCATATGCGCATTCACTGAACCCTTCTTATTAGGAAAAATAAAATATATGTTTTTTTCTAATTTTTTTTGGACCTCCGCCGAACCCCTGAGAATGACTCACCGAACCCCTGGGGTTCGATCGAACCCAGGTTAAGTACCACTGCAGTAGATAGTGGGGCACAATGAAAATCCCTCTATCTTGCCTAGTAAGAGATACGACCTGTAATGGTTAATGGTATTTTTGGTTGCAGTCTCATAAAGTTTGTACGTTTCAAAGTGTTTGTGGGGCCGCATTCACAGCCGTCCTGGGCCGCATTCACACTCGTCCTGGGCCGCATGCGGTCTGTGTTCCGGACACCCCTCCCCTATAGCCCTCACCAACCTGATACCCTCACCCACTCCCGATACCCTCAGCCACTCCCTATGCCCTCACCCACTCCCTATGCCCTCACCCACTCCCCATACCATCACCCACTCCCTATTCTCTCACCCACTCCCCATACCCTTACCCACTCCCTATACAATCACCCACTCCCTATTCTCTCACCCACTCCCTATACCCTCACCCACTCCCCATACCATCACCCACTCCCCATACCATCACCCACTCCCTATACCATCACCCACTCCCTATTCTCTCACCCACTCCCTATACCCTCACCCACTCCCTATACCCTCACCCACTCCCCATACCATCACCCACTCCCCATACCATCACCCACTCCCTATACCATCACCCACTCCCTATTCCCTCACTCACTCCCTATTCTCTCACCCACTCCCTATACCTTATATAAAATAATAATCACTGTCTTTCTGTGATCTACAGGTGTCACTGGCAAGTTCTATTGTGGCATGAAGGTGCTGTCATGTAGCTGCTGTGACGGTCACTGCGGGCCAAACAATGGATGCAACTGCCCGCCATGCCAACAGTTGGATAAGGAGGAAGAGGACTTTGCCAAAGACCAACGGACTATGCCTCCACCTTCCCAACCAATTATAGATACCTGGACATGGGGACAACAGCCAGGTACAATAGATTTGAATTCTGAGGAAACTCAGATCTAGCTTTGTGAACAGGGGGGGTTTAAAATCTTTAAAAATCCTTTAAAAGTAAAAGTAAACAAAGGTGGACAAATCTATTTAAATTTCAGAAAATCTGATTTAGATTTTAAAAAATACAATTTAATTATTTCAAATATAATTTTATTAAAAAAAATTATTTGACCCTCTTGTGACCGCTGGGCTGATCTATTGGCCAAGAGTGTTATGTCAAAAAAGACGAAAGCACCGACATTCCAAAAAATATCCCTCTCAACAGGGTTAAAACCTATTTCCTACATTACTTTAAATTTGTATAAAGATTAATATACTTCAAAATCTAAAGTATTCCCATTAAAACATGAGCAAAAAATCAAGTTCAAGAAAAAAATGTGATTTTAATTTTAAAAATGCTATTTGCATCCCAAAAATTTGATTTAAATACTATTAACTATATTCTATTTAATGTTTATAATCATTAATATACTTAAGATCTAAAAAAATCATTATAGAAATATTCCAGATATGCACCGTCTTACTTCAGATATGCACCGTCTGACTTCAGATATGCACTGTCTTACTTCAGATATACACTGTCTTACTTCAGATATACACTGTCTTACTTCAGATATACACTGTCTTACTTCAGGCATACACTATCTTACTTTTGTCATGTACGTATTAAACCAAAACTCCCATGCTCCCAGATTATTCCAGATATAAACTGTCTCACTTCAAATATTCACTATCTTACTTCAGATATACACTGTCTTACTTCAGGTATACACTGTCTTACTTCAGGTATACACTGTCTTACTTCAGGTATACACTGTCTTACTTTTATCATGTACTTAAACAAAAACTCTGATGCTCCCAGATTATTCCAGATATTAACTGTCTTACTTAAGATATACACTGTCTTACTTCACATATACACTGTCTTACTTCACATATACGCTGTCTTACTTTAGATATGTACTTAAAATGTCCCGTTCCCCCAGATGTCCACAAACTCCAGCAATGCCTAAGCTCCATCCTCCAGGAGCACCAACAGCTCAGCCTGGAGGCCTTCAGCAGCTCCCTATCCATGACCCGCCTCCAACAGAGAATTGCTGTCCTGGAGAGGTACTTCACTGCTCTGTGCCGGCAGAATCAAGGGGAAAGAAGGGCCCCATCTCGCAAGCGCCAGGCAAACCAAAGCAACCTCAACAAACAGAAAAGGTTTGTTGTAGTTTATTTAGACAAGGAATGGGGGAAAGGCCATTTCCTAGTGGCTGTCGTGTGTTTGGGGTCAGGATCGCAACATTTAAGACAGTGGCCCACCTTCTTATTTAAGAAAGCTTGCGTCAGTCTTAGACGAAACAGAAGGACAGGAAATTAAAAACTTGTCCATTGTTTTTATTTTATGTCTTATTCTTCGCCATTCTAATGATTATCAGAGATTCCCTTTAAACACAAACGAATCTACCGATAGTGGTGTTGTTGGCAATAAGTGAGTGAACATGGTTGTAATGAGGCAGTTTTTCTCTACTCCAGCTCTGTTGTCAAGCCTGTTGAGAAAGCGACCATGGGTCTGGCCAGAGTTGGGTCAAGGGCAGCCCTCAGTTTTGCCTTTGCTTTTCTCAGACGTGCATGGAGGTCAGGAGAAGATTCAGACCTTTGTGGGGAATTGCTTCAAGTAAGCAAATAATCTTTTTATTTGTTTTATCATTTCTATCCTATAAATTGTGCTGGCTTTTTTTAATAGGAATGTGCACATAAAAAAAAATAATTCCCTCGTATGTAAGCCATAATCTAATTATACAAAGAAAAATGTTCTGACTGACTAACTCTTCAATGCTCTGCCCAAATTTGGTGTGCACTCTTTTGTGTAAATAGCCACACGCAAAAAAAAAAAAAAAAACTAGATAAAGACTTTAGGAAAGTTTATTACATGATTTAATTATGATTTTTGTCAAAATGATGTTAATTTGTTGTCAAGGTGTGCAAATGAAAGGTAAGTGATATGGTCCTCGTTCGGGCACCTGTTTTAGTTGTGACATTGACCTCGTTGGGGCCCCTGTTTTAGTTGTGACATCGACCTCCTTGGGGCACCTGTGTTAGTTGTGACATCTGCAGCTGACTTGCGTCACTCCATTGATTGTGGACGCACCAGCAGAGATGCTGTTGTAGCCAAGAGGACAACAATAAGTCTGGGGGAAGAATTCATACATTCATAGTAACAAATTATGTCTCATTAGGTCTTGAAAACTACTTTTTAAAAAAGCTGAGATTTAAAAAATAAATTAAATTTTATTTTTTTGGACAGTCTTAGAAATTTAAAAATATTAATATTTTTTTAAAAAGGAATTTTTAGATGTTAATTGATTGGTTTTTGAAAAATAAAAATAAAAACATTTAATAGGTGAGTACTGTGAATGTAATGAGGTTTTAAAATAAGATGATATTATGTTGATAAAATTGTTGTTTTAAAATAAGATGACATTATGTTGATGTAATTTTTGTTTTAAAATAAGATGATATTATTTTGATGTAATTGTTGTTTTAAAATAAGATGATATTATGTTGATATAAGTGTTGTTTTAAAATAAGATGATATTAGTGTTGTTTTAAAATAAGATGATATTATGTTGATATAAGTGTTGTTTTAAAATAAGCAAATTAAGTAACCTCTCCATTTTCTTGTGAAACTAATGGATGGTTGGCACACGCTGCCACTCCATGGGTGCAGGCAATATCTGAAAATGAAACTCATTGTTGAAAGTGTTTTTAGTTGAAAGTAAACACATCTTTTGGTCATATCTTAGTTGAAACTAAACACATTATTTGGTCATATATTAGTGGAAACTAAACACATTGTTTGGTCATATATTGGTGGACACTAAATACATTGTTTGGTCATATATTAGTGGAAACTGAGCACATTGTTTGGTCATATCACTCTATTTCTGATACAGATTGTCCAATTAGTGTGTTTTTTTTTTTTTAAATAGACAATTTAAGCTGATTATGTTGTCATCAAACATAAGTTATTTGGTTACGTAAAGAAAGGTGTTCATTTGTCTGTAAGACAATCAACTAAATACATTGTTTGGTCATATATTAGTGGAAACTGAGCACATTGTTTGGTCATATCACTCTATTTCTGATACAGATTGTCCAATTAGTGTGTTTTTTTTTTTTTTAAATAGACAATTTAAGCTGATTATGTTGTCATCAAACATAAGTTATTTGGTTACTTAAAGAAAGGTGTTCATTTGTCTGTAAGAAAATCCTGCAGTTAAAAATTAACTGTATTATATTTCATGAACCTATGTGATGTAAGCTAGCTGTGATCTTACTGTCAGCCAAGGTGAAGGTCAGGCAGGCAACATCAGGGCCAAGAAAAACAGGATCCTCATGGTTATTGGGTGGTGTGTGTATTGCAGGGTGGGGCTGTAGTACAGTAGGACAACCACTTGATTAGCTGATTAATTAAAAGTAAACACCACCCCCCCCCTTTTTTTTTTTTTCCTTTCTTCCCACACATCAATCCTGCACTTGCATTAATGGTTTTTTTAATAAAAGACTTTGCAAAAAAATGTAAAAAGTAAACCCCCCCCCCCCCCCTTTTTTTTTTTTTCCTTTCTTCCCACACATCAATCCTGCACTTGCATTAATGGTTTTGTTAATAAAAGACTTTGCAAAAAAATGTAGATATTTCAATGACATTATTGTTTAGCTAATTTGTACTTTTAATGTTATTTTTTAGTTATAATTAGTTCTAAGAATTAAATATTTTTAATAGGTATCCTGTTGTTAGAATTAGCTAGTTCTATTGAATTTATATTGCCATTTTTCATTCGAGTTAAAAGAAAAATACTTATAAAATTAGTACATTGCTTTGCTTTGAGATTATCTTTTTTATAAGAAATTTATAGTGAAACTGCTTAACATCATATATTAGAAATGAATCATAGTAACATCGCTGCCCTTTACTGCTCAAATATATTAACACTTTGGCATTAAATCAAATCTTACCTTCAAATCTCAATTGTCGGAATGACTGTTTTCTCTATAAATATCTGTTCTTAAATAGCACAATTCAAGGTCATAGCTGCAGGCTTTAAGTGCCTAGGTTTATTCGTATCATGTTATAGAAATTATTTATTTTAAGGCACCTATATTGTATCTGTATTTTAAAACAATTTCATTATATTTCATCTTTGAAAAACTCTACAGATGAAACTGATAGCAAAATTCATGGTAGATGAGGAAAGGAAGTAGAAGAGATAAGAAGGTCACAATTTGAAAAGTTCTGGTTGAAAAGTGTAAAGAAAAAAAAAAATTTTGACATCTGGTTATGTGGTCCATTATAGCTTCATAAAAGTTTAGGCAACGTTGAAATGATTGACAGCTGATTTCCAGTGGGCTAAGTGTAGAGAATAACTTTTCATTAATGATAACTGAAATATATTTGCATCATTGAATGATGACCTTGGACAGGCCAACTTTTTGTTCATCCCTCAGTGAAATGACATATAATTTGCATGTGCAGTTAATAATTTAAGCAAATATCTGACATTAATATGAAGCTATTTCAATTGTTAATGTTTTTGTTTAAAGCAGTGTCCCCAAATAATGGTCTGCGGACGGGCACGGGTCAGGAGTCTTTCGTTGCCAGTCTGCACAACACGAATATTTATGGTCAAATAAAAAGAAAATATAATTAATAAATCTGGTGCTGGTCCCTGGTGCAATTTCAAAACTTGTGCACCGCTCCGTCAAACTAAAAAGCTGGGCAAACGCTATTTTAAAGCTTCATTTATCATTGGAAATAAGTTAACTCTTCTATCTGATTGGATTGTTGGTGGGCATGCAAGTTGTCTTAGGATCTATGCTTCTATGGGCTGCTAGAAAATGTCAGCATTTCTTATCTTCAAGGATTCTAGGTTGAGTATCTGAGAGAAATTTAAAAAAAAATAGGATTGACTTACATTTTGCACATTTTTTTAAGTTGAACATAAATGTAGGTTGTTAGCTGTAATCCAATTATATTCTGCTTCAGGGTTCACATCTCCATGAAGTCGCTTGTCATAATCCATTTGACGTGGTTCATTTTGACTTGACATATGTTATGTCAGTGTTTTCTGGATGTGTTTAAATGTATTGTGCACTTGTAAATTAGAATAATAAATACACGGGAAAGGCACCATGGCTGAATCGTCTGCAGGAAATCAAATAACACGGAAAGGTGTGAAAAAGAATAATTTCTTTCTTTTCTTTTCTTTTTTTTTTTAGTACTTCATAAGGCATCTCTACATAAGGCATCTATACATAAGGCATCTATACATAAGGCATCTATACATAAGGCATCTATACATAAGGCATCTATACATTTATAATATTTCGACCAGATTTTGGTTTCTGGGAACAAGGGGCGGCAAAATGAAGGACAGCGTCACACCAGCTCTTGCTATTGCACTGCCCCAGGCTTCCCCTGCCTGTAAGCAAGCTCACTGCCATGCCAGTGACTAGTCCAAATATGAACTTTGTGAAGACATGTCCATATGTTGACTACAAAATATTTCATTAGCAGCTGTGTAATCAGTCAAGCATGTGATATTTCAAAGCATTGTATTTTAGTGCACAACACTAGGAGCACAGACTACTTTGGTGCTAGGTAAACCCTAGATCCAAGTGTTTTTTTGTTAAATACAAGGTCATCTTTTCATCAACCATGAACAGACTAAAATGTCTCCGTGGGTATATATTTGAAATTTTGGGTATTTGTGGATATATTTGGGTATCTGTGGGAATAAATCAGTGTTTTCTAAACGAGATGGTCTCCTTGGTCAAGGGAGTGATCATTTAACAAGGTTTTCATTTGCCAGTTCAGCAGATCCAAGTTCCTGTTCAGTCTGTCAATCTTTGATCCAACAACAGTATTGTTAAACTGACTGTCCAAGTGGTAGCCATTAACATATTTATAGGATCTTAATTGTGCAGTTCTAACTTCAACATTCTTAAGATGAATTAGCTCCAGGCAAGTTTGAAAGGTGTAAAGCGACAACAAAACAGGATGCATTTCAGATGTTTAATTATATAAGATATAATTTACAATCTTGGGAATGCATTTTAAAAAAATAGATAAAAATCTCAATGTCAGTTATAGTTGATGTCAACCTATCTTTCCATTGGTTGGCGCATGCAATAGGTTAGACTTAGCAGTTTCATCACTCCTGCTTACGTGTGACATCTGCAGGCCACATGTGTCACACCATTGACGGTGGATGCTCCGGCAGCGATGCTACTGAAACCATCAGGACAACAAAAAGTCTGGGGGAAAGCATAAAAAACATTTTAGTTCACATTTATAAGATCAGGTGCTGAAATCTAATTGAAAAACCAGACAATCCAATCATTTACTGATATTACTTTGAATGCAATGAGGATATCCTATTATTTACTGATATTACTTTGATTGCAATGAGAATATCCTATCATTTACTGGTATTACTTTGAATGCCATGAGGATATCCTATCATTTACTGATATTACTTTGAATGCAATGAGGATATCCTATCATTTACTGATATTACTTTGAATGCAATGAGGATATCATATTATTTACTGATATTACATTGAATGCAATGAGGATATCCCATCATTTACTGATATTACTTTGAATGCAATGAGGATATCCTATCATTTACTGATATTACTTTGAATGCAATGAGGATATCCTATCATTTACTGATATTACTTTGAATGCAATGAGGATATCCTATCAATTACTGATATTAATTTGAGTGCAATGAGGATATCCTATCATTTACTGATATTAATTTGAGTGCAATGAGGATATCCTATCATTTACTGATATTAATTTGAGTGCAATTATTAGGATTTGAAAATGTTACTTAAAAGAGGTGCCTGTTTTGGCTTATGGGAAAACTGTTTTAAAGTGATAGAATTATTTCACCTCTCCATTTTCATGTGCGACTATGGTATGATGGACACATGCCGAAACGCCCACTATGCAATCAGAATCTGAAATTGAACATAGTTTTTTTATTCTAAAAATGAAGATAGTGTTTAGTGATATTAATCATATACTGTGTAGGATCATACAGTTATTTTTTACTAAAAGAAAAGTAAAGGTCACAAATAAGTTGTTTCTCAAAGACATACTCTATAAGCTACTTAAAAATCATGAAATATAAAAATTGATGCATCCAAGGTAGTGTTACATACTGTTATAGATAGTTTTGCAAATTCATTTCCTTTAAGATTTGGCTTGTGGAGTGAACAATACGCAACAAAGGACTGAAAACCAGCAGACAAAGAAAAATGATACCAAAGCTAGTGGTATTATCAATATTCAATTTTTTTATACTATTAAATTTAAAAATACAAAATGAAATGTACAGAAATAAAAACGATATTCACCTATAGCACAGCAAGTGAAAAAGTTTAATCCTCGAAAGATACAAATATTAATATACAAAAAAAAAAGAGTAAAATCTTGTTAGGCTCTTTGTTTTAATATTGATTAAGATTAATATGTCTCGTGTCTATGAAATCTAGCAAAAAAATCTCTGCTGGGAAAGCTGCCGCCTTATTTATGGGGAGGGTGTTAGAATCGTCCAGAAAGGAAATTCTAGAACTTGCATCATTCATAGCATTCTTTTGAACAAATAAGAAGTAAACAACCTTTTCCAAATCAAAGGAGGGGAGAGGGTGGTTCAGCGCTACACATTTAAAATGTGTCAAAATCAAAACAAAAAAATGCGGAGAGAAGTGGTGGATTCTTTAGCTCAACGTTGAAACAAAATTAGGTCAACACACAGGCTATAACAATAGTCTACATAACTAGGTTTCCCGGGGGTGAGAGGTGGCATTTCAGGAAGTGCAAGGAAAGGGCATAATAAAAATCGAGGCAACAGGAGCCTTTAAGTCATGATATAAATGTTGAAACGTTATTAGCCATTTGATATAAATGTTGATTTTCCTTTGTGCAATAAGTCTTAACATTTATTTTTAAGTTTGACAGTTTGGCAATTCAATATACAAATTATTATAAGTCCTTTTTTTTTTCTTCAAATTTTAAAATGGATTGTTACTTTTTTATGGGGTGTCAGACTTAGTCAACAGTTTGTAGGGGTCGCCAGATTTAGTCAAACAGTTCGAAGGGGGTGCCAGAATTAGTGAAACAATTGATGGGGGTGGGGTGTGAAACTTTAGGGAGTGTAAAGTATAGAAAATGTTGGGAAACTAGTCTAATAATTGTAAGGGAGTAGAGTATTATAGAAAAGGTTTGGAAACTAGTCAAAGAATGTAGGGAGTGTCGAGTATAGAAAAGGTTGGGAAGCACTGTTATATACGACAAACTTGAATGCATCAAATGTTTATTTCTCTCAGGATTTTGAAGTCACTCAGATTAAATTAAAGTTATAATCTTAAAACTTATTTATTGTATTTCTTGCTTTTGTTTTTGAAAAGTGACCAAATTAAAATCTTACTGGCAGCCAATGTTAAAGTCAAGCTGGCAACAAGCAGGGCCAAGACAAATAGGATCTTCATTGTTATTTGAAGGTGTTGTGTACTGCTGGGTGGTTCTGTAATAGAGTACGACAAAGAAGTGAATAGATTATGTGAATCTGTCTAACTTTTTGTAAGGCAGCAACACATTTAAGAGAGGCACATTTTAGATTCAGTTAATATCTTCAGTTGTCTTTTGATTGGTGTAAAATATATTTTTACAAATTCCATTAAATGAGTGTAAACTTAATATGCAGTTAAGGGAAACCTATTTGTTTTTTTAAAAATAACTTTGTTTCAAATGCATCAATAAATTTTAAAAACTGGAGTCTAAATAGCAGCTCTTCATCTTATGCTTATTTCTTTACAAGAAATGTTTATTTTGGGATTTACAAAGAAAAATGTACTTTGCTTTAACATTATATACTTTAAACAGACTCTCCTACTCAAAGTTGTAAGGCTGAGTAATGTAAAATTTTGTTCAGAATTACAGTCAAATCTTACCTTAGAATTCTGGATATGTTTGTTTGAATAATTGTTCTATATAAAATAATTGGTCTTATATAGCACAATTCAAGGCCAAAAGAATAGACTTCAAATTGTAGGACACCAACTTAGAGCACAATTCTTGGTTGATAAGTAAATGAAATAATAGAATTGAATAGATAAGGAGGTCACGTTTTGAAAGTTCTACTAAAAGTGTTATGAAAAAAAGAAAGAAAGTATTTGAACTTGTGGAGTCAGTTAAGAGTTACATACAATCTAAGGAAATAATGTCACGATTGGCTTAAATAACACAATTCAAGGCCATAGCAAAAGATTTTAAATAATGTAGGACACCGACTTACAGCACAATTCATGGTTGATAAGTAAATGAAATAAATGAAATAAAAGGACTGAATAGATAAGGAGATCACGTTTTGAAAAGTTCTAGTCTAAAAGTTTAATGAAACAAAAAAAAAGGAAAGAGTCAGTTAAAAGGTACATAAAATCTAAGGAAATAACTGCATGTATTTGAGATGATTAAGTCACATCACTTTGTATCAATCACAAGCAACACATTTTAAATGTACTGTACAAACAGCAGTGCAAACTATGCATTTACCTAAAACTTAAGCTGAGAGAAGACATTATGCCATCATATTTAAAAATATTTTTTGGGATATTTATGCATTAATAATTGTTATCAAAGTCCTTGAGGCCAGTGAACAATTATGGCAATGAGATATTATCGAATCTTATTTTCTTAACTGAATCATGGCTTCCTGATTCCCTAACTTATTGCCCAATCTACCACTTCAACGGCGGAAAAGAATATACACAGAATATAAGTAAATACATCTATAGTGTCTGTGGCCTAGTAGTCACAAACTCACTAAGCATAAATTAGCTTGTAGACCATCATATAATTATCTTATAAGGCTAGTGTTTTATAAAGGTCTCATTTATTAGCAGGAATACACTTAAAGTGAAATCAATTTTGTTAAAGTTTTCTGAAATTAAGTTTTCTTGTTCATTGGATTTCTGAACTATTAGATTTGACATATATGTAACCTTGGACAAACTAAACTAAATTGTGTCCATGCATATTTGAACTATTAGATGGACATAATTGTAAACTTGTAGAAACTAAATTGTGTCCATGCATATTTGAACTATTAAATTGGACATTAATGTAAACTTGGACAAACTAAACTAAATTGTGCCCATGCATATTTGAACTATTAGATTTGACATAAATATAACCTTGGAAAAACTAAAATAAATTGTGTCCATGCATATTTGAACTGGAACAAGACATGTAATTGCAGCAAAAAACGCTACATTTTTATAGAAATAAATGACCTAATTATCAAATTTTCCCAATGGATTAACAGATGTATTCTGTCTGTTTGATTCTTCGTTGGTGATGTTCATAAGGTTTTGCTGACATGTATTTTTGAATTGTTGGCCACACAGATTTTTTTGGGACCAAGTATTTGCAAATTAGTTTGTGCATTTCTTATCTACAAGGTTTATAGCCTGAATCCTCCTCTGTAATAAACATGTTTTTGTTACGTGATGGCGGAATTTAAAAATAGCATTGTCCTGCTTTGGACAAATATTTTCTCAGTTTGACATAAATGGGGGTGGATAGTTATAGTTGAAGTATATTCACCTAGTTCTTGCGTCATGTCATTTTGCACCTTGCAGTCTTAGACTGTAAACTATGAAACCCCCTCCCCCCCCCCACACCCACTTTAAAAAAAAGAAAACAACAACTTTGTCATGCAATTGTAATTATTTTCATAGACTGTCATTAAATATCTATCACACTGGTACATCAAAGAAATAGACACAAAGAAAAGACACAATGACTTAATTAGGTGTCAGATCACAAGAAAAGTTCTCAAACCACAAAGACAATTCTCAGACATAAAGAAATCCATAAGTTCGTTTTTTTTTTTTTCACTTTGTATGAGCTTCGTATGTTTTTATATATTGTACATGATGAGGAGAAAGGACGGCAATCAGCAGGGATGGAGCACAAATTCCAATGAAGCTCAGTAATTTGTTCATGGACCTGACATCCCCCCCAGCCTTCACTTGCCTGGGGGGGGGGGGAGGAACGTTTACTGCCGCGTGAAATGCTATTCAAATTCATACAGAAATCTGGCAGTTAAGCCATGAATAAGATATTTCCTGCACATTTCACCTGCTGCGTAATCATCACCCAAGCATACACTATTTTTAGCACAGTACCCGAGCGTTCAACACAAGCAAGACAGAATACTTTGGAACAAGGCAATATTTGGATTTCTTTGATTAAATATGAAGTCATCTTGTCATCAACAATGGACAGAAAATTTGATGGGGAAAATAATAGAAAATCAAGAATTTGTGTATCATGACACTAAAGCAGGCCTGCACAACATACGGCCCGGGGGCCGCATGTGGCCCGCCAGCACCCACTTGGCGGCCCGCTAAGAAACGAAATAATCTTTTTTATTATTACTTTCTTAATAACCTTCGCCCCTGTCCTATTATCTTTCGGCCTGCACATGTTTTTCATTAAGTATTACCGCCCCCCTTAAATTTTGAGTTGTGCAGGCCTGCACTAAAGCATTCATCAGCAAATATTACAGCAAAAGTTCTAGTCTAAAGTTTTATTTAAAGTAAAGGAGTTCAATTGCCAACACTCATCACCAGGAAAAAAAAAACTTAAAAAAAACTGTGAGTTTGAATGTCACATGATTTCCAATGTTATTAAAATAATCTAATTTCATGAGACTTATTTAGAAGTTGCGCAGTTTGATGAAGTTTTCCATTCTCTTTTATTTCAGGAAGGCCATGATGCCTTGAGATCACTGCAAGAATGTACTCTGTTTGAACCTCACTATTCTCTTTTATTTTAGGAATTCCATGATGCTCTATGATTACTCCCAGAAACTTCACTTTTTGAAGCATTCTATTCTCTTGTTTTTCAGGAATCCCTTGATGCCCTCAGATCACTACCAGAAGCTACTCTGTTTGAAGAAGGGTCTGTGTCCTCTGTGTGGCTGGAGGTGGTGGAGAGAGCCACAAAATTCCTGCATTTCGTTGTTGCTGGGTGAGCTGTCCTTATTTATACATTATCAAATTTATACCAGAATAAACTAAGTTTTATTTATAAATTTCAAGAAAATAAACTTTTTTTCCCACACGTTATAGTCTGTATGTTGACCTAGTTTTACTTCACCACAAGCCGTGGCATTCAACCTTACCTGCTCTCCCCCTTTTTGTTTTGTTAGTGATGTCACTGATGAAATGTGTAGTGCCAATCGCCCCTCCCTTGATTGGGAAAAGGTTGTTTACTTTCGAATACATTCTAATTTGTTTTAAAGATGGCCATTAAGTGATGCAATTTCTTTTCTGGAGCTGGAGGGTTTAAGCTTTCTACCTAATAATAAAGCGGCAGCTTTCCCAGATGTAGAAGAGAGATTTTTGCTAATTTTCCAAGACATTCACGAGATGTAATATACTTGCAAGAAATACTCTTTATATGTGTGTGTAAATTAATATTTTTAGCTTTTGAGGTTTGTAATTTTTCACTTGCTGTGCTGTAAGTTCATATAGTTTTTATCTCTGTCTGTTTGCTTATGTATATTTTATATAAATTTAATGGTATAATTAAATTGATTATTGTTAATATCTGTAGCTTTGGCATTGTTTTTTCTGTATATGCTGGTTTTCAGTCCTTTGTTACGTATTGTTCATTCCATGAGCCAAATCTTAAAGCAGATTAAATTTACAAAAACCACTTAACGGTACATGACGCCACACAAGAACAGGTTAAATACAGAATTTTTTTCACATGAAACATACATGTTTAAGATAGATCTTGAGAAGCATAACTATTTTTGTTAGATATTGTCACATAGCTTTTGCAATAGCAAGCAACCTCAGTGTGATGTCATTCATATTTCCAGAGTTATTGTTGATAAATTTACAAAAACTAAACACTGCTGATACTAATAGTCTTTTGTATTTATGGCTAACATTGGTAATTATTAAATTATTTTATTCATTTTATATATATATATATGTATGTATGCATGGCATCTTTCCGTCTGCGGGAGACGATAGATTATCTTTATTGCTTGCAGCTCTTGGTGTGGCTGGTGAGACCAATCCTCGAATGGCAGTCTCTGTTACATTTCCCACACACGAATGCCGTGGAGCAGTATTTACATGCCTTCCTCCTCGCTCTTTTTGCAGCTGTTTCCGCCCTGTTTTGATCATCTGCCTTCACGATGCCCCGCCATGAGGATCTATCCTCTGCCAGCTCCTCCCAGTTTGAGATGTCGATGTTGGCCGACTTCATATCTCTTTTGCATATGTTTAAGTATCTCAGACAGGGCCATCCAACTGACCTTTTCCCTGTCGCCAGCTCGCTGTATAGCACGTCCTTTGGTATGCGACCAGGTTGCATTCGCTTGACTTGTCCAAGCCAGCGGAGGCGTCTTTGGATTAACATGGCTGGGATGCTACACATGTTTGTTTGGGACAGGACATCCACGTTGGGGACTTTGTCTTGCCATTTAATGTCAAGGATGTGGCGCAGGCATCTGAGGTGGAAGCCATTGAGCCTTCTTTCGTGTTTAGAGTATGTGGTCCATGACTCGCATCCATACAGAAGTATGCTAAGTACAGGCCTGGTACACCTGCAGCTTAGTTTGTTGTTGTGAGTTTGGCGTTTGACCAGACTCTTTTCTTCAGTCTGGCCATAACAGTTGCGGCCTTCCCTATCCTCCCACTTATCTCATCCTCCATTGAGAGGGTGATCGATATGTTGGATCCCATATATGTGAATCTGTCAACAGTATCCAAGTCGTAGTCGTCGATGGCGATAGTGGGGAGGGAGTCAGCGCCCTGTGCCATAATGTTAGTTTTCTTTAGGCTAATTGTCAGGCCAAACTCTTTGCAGGCAGCAGATAGGCTGGATACAAGGCTCTGCAGGCCATCTGCTGTGTGAGATACCAAAGCGGCATTGTCCGCAAACAAGAACTTCCGCAGCAAGACCTTTCTTGTTTTAGTCTTAGCTCTAAGGCGGGCAATGTTGAATAATTTGCCGTCATCTCTAGTGTGGATGTATATCCCCTTGCTGTTGTTCTGAAAGGCATACTGGAGTAGGATGGAGAAAAAGATTGCAAATAAAGTAGGAGCCAGCACGCAACCTTGCTTTACTCCACTACTCACTGGAAAAGCTTCTGAGGCGGCACCGTTATAGCACAGTGCCCTGCATGTTTTTGTGGAACTGCTTGATGATGTTAAGCAGTCGTGTAGGGCAGCCTATCTTTTTGAGCATCTGAAACAGGCCGCTTCTGCTCACAAGATCAAAAGCCTTATATATAAAACATGTATGCTTTTGTACAGAGATACATTGCTATAAAGCAGATATATTTATATATAAATAAAAATATAACTTTAAAAGAAAACAAATAATTTTCTTAAAATAATTCTTTTGTTACCAGAGACTTGGTTGGTGGTACGGGAGGTGGACATGGGGGCTCATCCAAGATCCCTGTCCAAGACCAGCAGATTGCCCTCTGCCTCATCCTGGAGCTGGCGGTTCAGAAAGGGGCCCTGAGCAGCGTTCTGCAGGCCGTGCTCCTGCTGCTGAACCTGTGGAACAACAGCCACCACGACTACGACAACAGGGTCAGCAGCAGCCTGGTCTCGGCTCCGCTCATTCCACTACTCAGGAGGTTTGAGGGTATACACAATGCCAAGTCAAAGGCTTCTCACACTGGAAAATATGATGAGGTAAGTGAGACCTTCTCAGGGAATAGTTTAATTGTGGCAAGACAGGATTTTAAAAAATCTTTAATCTCGTAATAAAAATTTAAAAAAAGAAAACAACTCTGTGTGCATCATCAGTGATACACTGCAAATTGTTGAATACAAGTCCTGTTGTCATATACTATGGACTTTAAAAATATTAACTCTGTGTGCATCAGTAATACATTGCAAAGTGTTTTGTACAAGTCTTTTTGTCTCATTCTATGGACCTTGGGAAAGACTGTAACTCTTTACAATAATCACCCCCCAACCCGCCAAACCCTTTATATTTTTGCAATATAACTTCAGTATTGAAATTTGTATTATATGTAACTGTTACTGATATTATTTTTGGTCCAGTTCTCTTTTGTAGATCTAATTTCCTTGACAATATCAAAACCATTGTATTTCAGAACGCTGTCAGCCCAACAGAGTGCTTTCTTCAACATCTCACCTATCCAGAAGAGGAAGAGACAGCCGTGGACCTTCGACAAAGTGCCGTGGTTGTCATGTCTCATCTTGACCGGCTGGCTTCACCTTACCTGCCAGTCAGTTCAACTCAGAAGGTCTGTCTCAAACATCATCAGTTTATTTTTGGTTCAACATTGAAGCTCAATTATTTTGATCTCACAAGAATATTAGGCCCCTAAAGCATTAAGAATTCCTAGCTATCATTTTTCAGTGTGAATTTTTAAGCAAGTGTAAAAGGTTTTCTATCTTTTAAATTAGCTCGTGTGATTTACCCGTTCAACTCGCACATTTTGTCTCCAATCCATTTATCCCAGTCCCACTGCCAGGCGGTGACCCAAGAAATCATTGGCCTGGGATGGTTGTCATGGGCAAACAGCACCAACGCCACAGCTCCCCACATTCTGGAGGTCTTCAATGACCTCGGCGGTGTCCAGCAGATTGTCTGCGCTGAGAGGTGTCTGCTGGCACTGACCAGGAATGGCAGAGTGTACACAATGTACTACAGCTCAGACACACAGGTAGGGGGCTCCACTGCATAGTTATTTATAGCTCACTGCAGGGTTGTGATTCAGATTATGTGTCTGTTTGGATCTGTATTTTGTAAAGGAGTGATGATATGGAAATAGGGGATTGTGTTATTTGAGCTAAGGTCCCAGGCTAAAGTAAGTCACCAAAAACTGTGGATGGAGTTTTGTCTTCAAGGTTAACAGAAGTGCATTGTGGGGGATGGTTGGTATTTAAAGAACAAAATCTAAGTTAAATATAACAACCCAGGGATGATGATCGATGGCTCTGGAGAGACGAATGAACATCTAGCTATTTGGGAAGGGGCACTATATGCTAAAAGGAAGGTGTACAAAATCCTACAAAAGCAAAAACCTACTTTTGATGAAAGTTGTCAGGAAATTGAAGGGGGAGGGTGGTGTTAATTAATGTACCCATAGGATGCGAGTGAGTGATGAAAGTAAAGATGTTTTCATAATATAACATCCATTAGAGGCAGCTGAGAGCCAATCAAGATGAGAGGGAAAGAGGTCTGGCTTATGTTGCATACATAATAGTTTATGTCATAAAGTAAAATCAAATTTAGCCTTAAGTTTTATCATACTGTCTAGTGTTTGAGCAAGCACCCCCCCCCCCCCCCCCCCCCCCCCCGCATCCAGTCTGGTTTAACAACAAGCCTCATCTTGTCTTGAAACACTCCGACAAAAACATTGTTAAGTCATTATGGAATAAAGTGGATTTCATTAGGACAAAATCAGTTTCTCCCCAAGCTCTTCTTGTTTGGCCTATAAGTGCAATCACACTACCCTGAAGCTGAGTAATTTAGTAGAGACTATGAGTGAAGATCTCGAGGCATACCGCTATATAGTATCAATCCTCACAAACTGTGGAGGATATAGTGACATATGAAGATAAATTTGTTAAATTTCTCCTCAGTCCCCGCAACCAGTGGTAGGCTTTGGTGAGAAGGAAATTGTTAAACTGGCAGCACATGCGGATGGCAAACATTACCTGGCCCTGACAAGTGAAGGAGATGTGTACTCATGGGGTAACGGGGATGGTGGACGACTGGGTCATGGGGACAACATGTAAGTCATTAAATATTAGATCTGTTAGCCCTGACTTGTTCATTAGATATGTGCCTTGTGTGTGTGGATTCATTAAATATATGTTCATTAAAACAGTGCTTTTCTGTGTGGAGTCTTTGAATAGTTACTGAAATGGTAACAGAAATTTGAAAAGATAAAAGACTCTTTCAAGCATGCATCAAACATGTTAATAAATATCTGCAAACAAAAAGCAATGTATATAGTCATTTTGGCTTACATTCTTTCAGTTCCAGCGATGAGCTAACATAATATATAACAGCCCTGTCCTCATTCTTTCAGTTCCAGAGATGAGCTAACATATATAACAGCCCTGTCCTCATTCTTTTAGTTCCAGGGATGAGCTAACATAGATAACAGCCCTGTCTTCATATTCTTTCAGTTCCAGAGATGAGCCAACACTTATAACAGCCCTGTCTGGCAAGCACATTGTCCAGATCTGTGCTGGGAGTACCTACAGTGCCGCCATCTCCTCCAGCGGAGACCTTTACACCTGGGGGCGTGGCAACTATGGACGACTTGGTCATGGCTCTAGTGAAGACCAGTGCTACCCCAGTATTGTTGCCGCACTCAAGGGTCACAGGGTCATCGATGTAGCCTGTGGGAGTGGGGATGCCCAGACACTAGCAGTTACTGACACAGGTATTCCTTGTTACAGATAAAGGTGTTCATTGTTACAGACACAGGTATAGATTGTTACAGACTCAAGTCTTCATTGTAACAGATTCAGATATTCATTTTTAGACACAGGTATTCATTCCTACAGACACAGATATTCAGTGTTACAGATACAGTTATCTATTATTACAGACACAGGTATTCATTGTTACAGACACATTTCATTATTACAGACACAGTGATTCATTGTTAACTTGATCTACTAAGATGTAACATTCTATTGCTAGGAGCTGTGTACTCATGGGGGGACGGGGATTATGGCAAACTGGGTCGAGGTGGGAGCGATGGCTGCAAGGCACCAAAGGTCATTGAGAAGCTCATGGGACAGGACGTTGTCAAAGTCTACTGTGGGGCACAGTTTAGTCTGGCCCTGACTAAGTCTGGCAACATCTTTTCCTGGTTAGTTTTTGCAGTCAGTTATCTTTTCCTGGTTAGTTTTAGCAATCAGTTATTTTTTCTGGTTAGTTATCAGTTATCTTTTCCTGGTTAGTTTTAGCAATCAGTTATTTTTTCCTGGCAAGTCTTACCAATGTGAATGTTTTCAAGAATTGCACATTCTAAAATCTAAAGCTCTCTTCTTGTTTACATTATTTTTCAGAAAGACTTCATGAAATATTTCTAAACTCGTAAATGTCTTTTAACTAAGTAATTTAGCTTTGTGAACCAATTTAAGCATACAACTAATGAAGTTTAAATGAATATTAAATGGTATGATAAATCCTTGCTTTTGTTATAATGTGAGGGACAAGCTTTAAATATCTTATTCTACTATTTCCTTGATTTTTAAAAAATGTATACATTTGATCAGGGGCAAAGGAGACAATTTTCGACTGGGCCACGGCTGTGAGGAGCACATGAGGCACCCCAAGCAGATGGAAGGATTGAATGGTAAGAGAGTCAGGAGTCTCGCCATAGGCTCCATGCACTGCGTGGCTGTCACAGAGGAGGGAGAGGTCTACAGCTGGGGCAAAAATGACCAGGGTCAGTTAGGGGATGAAAGCCATGCCAATGTGACGGAACCAACTCTTATCCCAGGGCTGGAAGGGAAACATATCGTTGGTGCTTCCTGTGGTCCATCTCAGGTATGCCTTGCATTAACTATAGGGATTATTTTGTCAGTGTACATTTTCTAATTAAGCCCAAGTAAATAATGGTAGTAATGTCATTAACATGCATATGCTACCACAAAGTAATATTGAAACTAGTGGAGAGCTAGTTCATCTAAAGCATAACCAAATAGAGCTAAAGCTGACCAAGGTATCTAAATTGTGTAGGAAGTGATTTTAAGCCATTTTATTTTAAATAAGCTTTCAGAGAGAGGGAGGGGGAATTGGGGTAGGAAAGCGTGAGAGGGTTAGGGAGGGGGTGTGAGGGAGAGTGAGAGAGGTAGGGTGAAAGTGTGGTAATGAGAGGGTGTGAAAGAGAGGGAGGGAGAAAGTGGGGTAGGGAGAGAGTAGTTTATGTTTGACCATAGATGTGTAGATTCAATGCCCAGATCATATGTCAGCTAGTGTCATTCCTTCTTGCAGAGTTTTTTCTGGTCATCTAGCGACCAGTGGACAGTGGGCTCCAGGATCCCCTTCATCGTGGACCTGTCCAAAGGAACATTCGAACAGATTGACGAGCTCTTGAGGGAGGTCTGTGATGGTATGGATGGCCGTAGTGACTGGCCTCCTCCACAAGACAAGGAATGCATTGCTGTGGCAGGATTGAACTTGCTCAATTTACAGGTACAGCTCTTAGCGGCAAATAGATTGGTCTTCATAACATATCCACTGTCAGTCTTCCCACTTCCTTTCTTTTCCTCTGCATTGTTGTGAGAGGACTTTGCCCTTACTTTTTCATTTCTTTCCATTGACTCATTTAATAGGCAGGATATTAATTATTAATTATAGACACATTTAATTTAAATTTATGCAGTTTTAATTTTTCTGATGAAGCCATTAGCTGATATGTTTTCATTTATATTTTGTCGTATAATTACAGCACAACTATACTGTTTGGCTTCACACATTTTGTTTGTATGTTATTAATCTAAAAGCAGTGTTAGTGGATTATTTGATCTTTTGAAAAGTCAATTGCCAGACAATAGAAAGCTCAAGATGTCTTTTAAAGCAACGTTTACAAAGCTGGTCGGTCACATCAAAGGGCAAACTAAATGTTGACAGTTTAATTATTGCCCTCAGCTCCATGCTGCTATTTGTCAGACTGAGGATGTGGAGCACCTGGGTCTTCATCAAGGGACAACACTGGTGGAGAGTTTGAAGCAGAGGGTTGTCACCCTTTCTAGTAACAATGGGGTGATCGGCACTGTTCAGAGAGCGGCTCAGGCGGCACTGCAGAGTGGCTGGTCTTTGCTGCTGCCAACACCAGAGGAAAGGGCCAGGGCTTTGTCCTCACTGCTTTCATCAGGAGGTAAGGGCTTAACTCATTCACTCTCTTCATCTTTTGATTGAATTAAGATTATCCCCCATGGGCTGTCACATTCGAAACATGATACCTTAAAATTTATATAAAACTAGTTGCACGTATTTTCCTTGGACCCCTTCTGGTATATATTGAATCATTGGTTGACTTAACTATCATATGAAATTGTTTTGTACGAATTCAAACAATAGTACGTCGGCATAGCTCAAACCCTGCATTTGTATAAAAGAACTTGATGCCTTAACCCAATGCTACGCGATACCTATAAAGCAGTTTACCGACATTCTTGATATTAAGTTTAAGTGGTAAGATTCTACCTCATACTGACACCACTGATGATATTAAGTTCATTGACAGTATTCCACCCACTGGCTCCACTGTTCATGTTAAGTTTAAGTAACAAACCCTTTTAAGCAACGAATGGTTTATTAGTGAATTAAAATAATTACACATGTTTGATCTGAATTTTTTTTTTGTTGTCATTCAGGTAGAGACATGACAGTTATGTCAAGTGGTCAGAGGTTCATGACAGACCTTCTGGTCAGTTCCTTGATGTCAGATGGCGGCCTTGAGACTGCATTGCACCTGGCCATTAAGGCTGAGGTCAAGGGCATTGATGACTCTAAGGTAATTTTAAGGCCACATACATTTTTTGAATCCATTATAAAAGGTTTGTATACCCAAAATCAAGATTATTTGACAGCTGTATATTTACAGCAGCATTAATGCTTATAGAGAGTTTTTTGTCTGAAGCTTGTGTATGATTAGATTTATTGAGATGGCATATGAAAAAAAAGGCAAAAATGTTTTCCATGTACCTCATATTGTTGCCTCTCATACTGTTGCCTCTCATATTGTTGCCTCTTTAGGAAAAAGAAAGTGATATGAAGCTCAAAGAGGATGGTGGGCAGGAGAAGGACAAGAGAGGGGAGGCGACCGGTGATGCCAAGAGTGATGACCCTTTGTTGGATGTTCAACTCGGTGATGGGTCCGACGACAGGGAGGCAACCATTCCATTGCTGCAGCTCATTCACCAGCTGTTCAGGTGCTGCATCAGCCATGCATAGTTGTACCATCACACTCTTCTCACACACTCATGGTCTCGGTGTAAATGGCCAGATTTAGTCATTTAGTTTGACATGTAATTCATTTTCTATTAACATTTTGTTCACTTCTCTCTTTTTCTTTCTATGATATATTAAGAGCCAACGATCAATTTATTGCTCATTCTGGCTCCTATGCTCATTATTTAGTATCCAGTAATATTGTGCACATTTTCATTTGACCCTATCAGAAATTCCTCAACCCACACACTCACCAAGCTACAGGAGGAAGCCAAATGCGGTGGGATCAAAACCCCGGAGGCTGAAACTCCCGAGAATTCCCCGTCCCTTGACCTACTTTTACAGTTCCAGAGACTCCTCATCTCCAGGATATTCCACAGTAACAGCATGAGTGAGACCCAGTCCCCGACATCTGTGGGCGGGGACAGCAAGCAGATGGGCGGCAAGGAGGGCACCGCTGGAGAAATAGGTCAGCACATGTTGCTCTTGTGTCGCCCTTGGTCCGCAAGGGTTAACATGGGGCTGTGTTAGTTTCAAAGTATTCAAAAGGTTTCAAGGATTTCTAAAAAAACTGGTTATAAGTTGTCTTCAGCTCCTGTTAGACTTTTGTTAAACCTTTGTAGCTGAGTGTTTCAAGTTGTACGATTGGAATGTTAGATAAGCACTTTGTAGCTGAGTGTTTCAAGTTGTACGATTGGAATGTTAGATAATCACTTTGTAGCTGAGTGTTTCAAGTTGTACGATTGGAATGTTAGATAAGCACTTTGTAGCTGAGTGTTTCAAGTTGTACGATTGGAATGTTAGATAAGCACTTTGTAGCTGAGTGTTTCAAGTTGTACGATTGGAATGTTAGATAAGCACTTTGTAGCTGAGTGTTTCAAGTTGTACGATTGGAATGTTAGATAAGCACTTTGTAGCTGAGTGTTTCAAGTTGTACGATTGGAATGTTAGATAAGCACTTTGTAGCTGAGTGTTTCAAGTTGTACGATTGGAATGTTAGATAAGCACTTTGTAGCTGAGTGTTTCAAGTTGTACGATTGGAATGTTAGATAATCACTTTGTAGCTGAGTCTTTCAAGTTGTACGATTGGAATGTTAGATAATCACTTTGTAGCTGAGTCTTTCAAGTTGTACGATTGGAATGTTAGATAAGCACTTTTAACATTTTTATTTTTTTAACTTATCAATATTAAATAACTGAACAGTATGGGGAATGTTTTCTGCCAGGCTATGAAATGCTTGGAGCCGCCTCACTGTTGCGCAAGTACTGCAGCCTTCTGGTGGGCCATGTCTCCAACATTCTGCCTACTGCCACCAGCGTAGGAGAGATGAGCGCACGTAGCTTTGCCAATGTCACGGCCATAATAAACAGAGATGTCACAGGTGAGGGGATTGGAATCACAAACAAGAATTTTTTTCAAACGTTGTATCTTATTTCGATGCTTTGTATGGACTTGCTGTCTTTGCCGTTTCTTACTAGTATTTTTATTGTTTAAAATGTTAGAAAGGAAAGTCTCAGCTCATGATCTGTAATGAAAGTCAACCATAATTAGTTTCTTTTGACATTTTGGGATGATGTCTTTTTGGGAATGACTATGAAATACTGTTTAAAAATAAAAAGATTCTGCATCTTATTCTCCATTATAACATAATAACTAGGAATGTAAACATGACCTATAATCAGCAATGTAAACATGACTTACAAGCTTCAGTGTCAACTGGACCTACAAGTTGCAATATAAACATGACCTATAATTAGCATTGTAAACATGACCTTTAAGCTAGCCAAGTAAACATGACCTATAACCAGCAGTGTAAACATGACCTATAACCAGCAGTGTAAACATGACCTATAACCAGCAGTGTAAACATGACCTATAACCAGCAGTGTAAACATGACCTATAACCAACAGTGTAAACATGACCTATAACCAGCAGTGTAAACATGACCTATAACCAGCAGTGTAAACATGACCTATAACCAGCAGTGTAAACATGACCTATAACCAACAGTGTAAACATGACCTATAACCAGCAGTGTAAACATGACCTATAACCAGTAGTGTAAACATGACCTATTCTGTGTTGGCCAGGGGTCCTACTACCTGAGATGGTAACATGCCTAGTCCTGCTGCAGCTGAGGTGTCCCCAGGTGATACAGGTGTCCAGGGCTGGTCAGCTGCTCTCACAGCTACTGGATGACCTGGACTACTTCAACCACCTGGCCCCAGGGACTGACAAAGAGGACACTGAAGACCTATCATGGCCTGGTGTCTGGAGTAAGTTGCACACATTTAATGTTGATTTTCTTGGACATGTTAAAACAAATAAAAAAACCACAGTTAATAGGCGGTGGGTCCTTTGTTTTGTTATCTCTTCCAGCTCAAGTTAGGAATAAGAAACTAGTGCATAGTTTACATAGGATTTAACATTTACCACTGAATACTGCATTCTGTAATTGAAAATATTTTTAAAGCTAGAAACCCTGTGGTAATAACTTGGAAGGGGTTACGCATTGTGCTTAACTACATTTAGAAGACATTAAAAAAAAAAGTAAACTAAATTTTTAGCAATTTTTAAAATGTTTCATTGTCATCAAAAGTTTGTTGTTTTTAAATGCTCTCCACACTAAAATGTGTGGCACGGCCGTGGGTGAAACAGTTGTGTTTAAGGCTACTACTACAATAATGTTATCTTAAAGATTAATGTTGGTTGTGTTTAAGGCTACTACTACAATAATGTTATCTTAAAGATTAATGTTGGTTGTGTTTAAGGCTACTACTACAATAATGTTATCTTAAAGATTAATGTTGGTTGTGTTTAAGGCTACTATTATAAAAGATTAATGTTGGAAGATAAAAGTTGTAAACACAGTAGGCATTTTGCGCTGACATGGACAGGTTACAGTCTTGAGAAGTACAGTATGCATGCCACGGATGATGTTCAGATGATCCGCAAGTCAGACCTGGAGAACCACAACAAAGACGGCGGACTGTGGGTGGTGATTCACGGGAAGGTCTACAGCGTGCAGTCTTTTATAGCCCAGGCGCCGTGCGGGGCTGAAACCATTCAGGAATGGGCAGGTAATTCTAAAATCTAAAATAAACCAATTACACCTCATTTAACACTGCATACTCTGCTTCTACTATCATTATCATTCCAACTTTTATCTAGCTTAATCACATTTTTACTTTTGTGTACAATTTCTCTGTAAAACACATTTTTTCTACATTATAGCTCTGATACATGGAAATTCTCTGGTTTTGAGGTTGGAAATATTAAAAATTATTGTTAAAAATCTACATTTCACATACTGCTACACAGTTTGTGTATAGATGTTTGGATTGCTTCACCTAGCGCTATAAAAAGGTTGTACTATTGTATAACAAGCCACTTATGCCATTCTAAAATATTTTCAAGGGCGAGATGCATCTGCTGCTTTTGAGGCTGCCCACCACTCAGAGGAAGCAAGGGAGATTATGAATTGTTTATGCGTTGGACAGTACATTGATGTACGTACCATAGGCATTAGTGTTTATTTATTGCCTTTGTTAGGACAATTACGCTGATATTTTGTTAGGACAATTACGTTGATATTTTGTTAGGACAATTACGCTGATATTTTGTTAGGACAATTACGTTGATATTTTGTTAGGACAATTACGCTGATATTTTGTAAGGACAATTACGTTGATATTTTGTTAGGACAATTACGCTGATATTTTGTTAGGACAATTACGTTGATATTTTGTTAGGACAATTACGCTGATATTTTGTTAGGACTAATACACTATTTACTAGACCATTGCTCTTGTTAGAGCTTGACCTGAGAAGTCTGAGTTTTAAAGTTTGTAGTAATTTTTTTTTTGGCAATCTGATCTATTGGGGGCTGACATAATGCCACATGGTGAGACTGAAATTTTACAAATATAAGTGTTTATATAATTAAATAAGAAATTACTGGACTTGACCAAGAATACTTCAGGGGGCCCCCCCTGTATGAAATATCCCAGTCAGGGGCCCCCTGCCGTATGAAATATCCCAGTCAGGATCCCCCTGCTGTATGAAATATCCCAGCCTTTAGTTTCTGTAGCACATGCTCTTTCAATGTGATCCTTGCCAACATTTGTGTGTTTGATCTAATTCAGCCTGAGAAAGATGTTGTACAGAGTCCTGGCAGTGGTTCCATGTCCTCTCCACTGATAGACACAGAAAGGACACTTGCTGTCCTACTGGGACTTAATGCAGCTGAGCAGGTAATGAACAGAACAGTGTCATTCCTAGAGGGCTTGATCCTTTATAGGGATTATATCAAACAGCGCTAGCTACCAATGTTTTGTGTCATTCCTAGAGGACTTGATCCTTTATAAGGTTTATATCAAACAGCGCTAGCTACCAATGTTTTGTGTCATTCCTAGAGGACTTGATCCTTTATAGGGTTTATATCAAACAGCGCTAGCTACCAATGTTTTTGTCTATGAGTAAAGTCTTTAAGAAACTTTTTCTATGTGACTCTCATCATTATTTTTGTCTGTACAATTGGGCGGTTTGAGCCTTTTAACAATGACCTAAATACTGGGTACCGTGTCAGACTTTATTTAATGTGCTCTTTGACTGTGACAGGTACGCAGTACACCTCTGTCCCTGGATGAGCTGGAGAGTAAACAGTGGCTCCAAGCCGAGTTCTTCAGTGGAGGGCTGCAGCTGTTAAACCAAGGAGGATTCGATGAGGAGAAGGGGGAGAGCCGAAGTGCCAGCAGCTGTAACACGCCAGGTGAGAGGATGACACATGGAGAAACGTTTATTCCACGCATTACTGTGTGCTGTGTTTTCCTGTTTGTTCATGAGAATATTCTTGTGCTTTCCTGTTTGTTCATGAGAATATTCATGTGCTTTCCTGTTTGTTCATGAGAATATTCTTGTGCTTTCCTGTTTGTTCATGAGAATATTCTTGTGCTTTCCTGTTTGCTTTGCTTTAGAAATTTTCCTGATACAAAGAAACTCTGGACCTTTCAATCTTTGATGAAACTTAATGATTTTCAATGGTTTTTTAATAACTATATATAAATTACTATCAGCTACATTTACCTAAACATTGTCTGGCCTGAAAATATTATTTAAGATCTTTGGGTACAGAATAAAATGTCATTAAATTTACTTCACTTGCTCATAAAAGATGTAATGAAGCTAATCAAATCAATACATTGTAAGCCAAGTGAGGGTCAAAATGAACTAAAGCCTTAACGTCCATTGATTGTCATCACAGGAGGAGACCAGGGCAAGACAAAAGTTTTGAGTTGTCTAATGCAAGAGTCATGCAGTTTACTTTCTTCACCAGGTGCCACGCCAACCTCAGAGCACTGTAACGTGCCCCAGCATGCAGTGGACAAGGAAAGACGTTTTCACGCCGAGCAGGACAGCACAGACACGGCCAGACCTTTCCTCCATGCCCTGGCCGAGTCCAGAATTCAAGATCCAACTGTCAAGGTCATTTCTATAATCCTTTTATTTTTGTAAGAAAAAACTCAGACATTTGATGATGTGTTGGTCTAATATCAATAATGGCAATCTGGAATAACAGGAATAAAGGTGCCATCAATACTGTCCGTTGCCAAATAATTTCAAAGCATTATTTATAGTTATTCAAATTCCAGGAACTGACCAAGTTAGTGTGGGCTTCTTCTAGATATACTGAATTGTAATTAACATTGTTCATGTGTTTTCTCTTGAGATGCCATAAACACAAATAACAACAATGACGGTGATCCATCTGCTTTGGGCCAGCTCTGAGTGTGTCCCATTTCCCTGGCTGCATGTTGATGATTTCTCTGTCTCGTCCTCAGATGTTCCTGGCTCTAGTGGACAAGTACTGCAGGACCCACCACCTTCTCTTTCCATTTGATTTCCCATCAGACCATCCAGTGGAGGAGGTTGGAAGGTGGATAGTTTTTTTAGTTTATCTTACTATTGGACTCTTACCATTTGTGATGGACTAAAACTAGTTGTGTACTTGTTTTAAACATACAGATAAACCAGAGGGTAAAATTTAAAGTTATTTTTTGAGACCTTCTCTGCCTACAATTGGTTCAAGAGTCAATTTTTTTATACTCATGCAGCTTATTTAGGTATATTCTGATACAGCTTTGATAAGGTATATACTGATACAGCTTTGATAAGGTATATATACTGATACAGCTGTTTCGCCCCCGGTTCTTACCAGGGTTGGTTAGCTTCGTTTGTCTACAGGTTATAGTAGTAACTTCACAAACCAATGGCTCATAGAATAAAGTAGCTTTATTAACACAACCAAACTACATCATCAACTGCCATTACTCAAACACAACAAATTACACAACGATATTTCATTTCCCCTTACGCACAATGCGTCACAAAATACCAAACATTTAATAGCAACATCTACCCAAATACTCCCCAAACAACAAGCAATCACAATATACATTGAACTCCTTAACAACAGCTTTGTTAGGTATATTGATACAGCTTTGATAGGGTATATATTGATATAGCTTAGGTATATATTGACACAGCTTTGATAGGGTATATATTGATACAGCTTTGATAGGGTATATATTGATACAGCTTTGATAGGGTATATATTGATGCAACTTTGGTATATATTGATACAGCTTTGATAGGGTATATATTGATGCAACTTAGGTATATATTGATACAGCTTAGGTATATATTGATGCAGCTTAGGTACATATTGATACAGCTTAGGTATATATTGATGCAGCTTAGTTATATATTGATGCAGCTTAGGTATATATTGATGCAGCTTAGGTATATATTGATGCAGCTTAGGTATATATTGATGCAGCTTAGGTATATATTGATACAGCTTTGATAGGGTATATATTGATGCAGCTTAGGTATATATTGATGCAGCTTAGGTATATATTGATGCAGCTTAGGTATATATTGATGCAGCTTAGTATATATTGATACAGCTTTGTTAGGTATATACTGATACAGCTTAGTTAGGTATATATTGATACAGCTTAGTTAGGTATATATTCATACAGCTTAGTTAGGTTTATACTAATACAGCTTTGATAGGGTATACACTGATAAAGCTTAGATTGGGTATAAACTAATACAGCTTTGATAGGGTATACACTGATAAAGCTTAGATTGGGTATATATTCACAATGTTTTTGTCTTGAAGCTTAGATAGGGTATATACTAGTACAGCTTAGATAGTGTGTATGTGAATGTCTAAAAGGTAAAGAAAATGATCACATGTTTATACCATAGTCTACTAAAGCACTGTCTAAAAAAGTTTGCATATAATGTGTCTGGGGATGAAATTATGTGTACAGAAACAGTGGGGGTTGGAGTAACTGTATGATTTGATTTTCACAACTTAAATATTTGACATTTTGAAATGTAGTATTTATTATCTTTAGAGCCGTAAAGAATCTCAAAACCATTGTGCTCATTTAAAATCTAAATTAAATTTCCTTAAAAATTGCCAAGATTATTAAATGAGTCATATATTTCTGTTTCAGGCTGTTAATGGCAGTATTATTGAAACACTGTGATCTTGGCTATGTGGTGCTCAGTATGGTGGAACACGGACAAGGAGAGCACGGGTCCAAGCTGACAATGCCCAAATCTATGGCAGAACTATGTCGAGTTGTCTGCCAGACCAAACGGTCGCTCATAAAGGTAAACTGTTGGACATGAACATCTGTCAGGGCATTAGTTGATGAAATACAGTAGTATCTAGCTATTTACAGTCCTATAATACTACAGTCTGTTCTATCTGAAATAGCTATCAATATGCAGTACAATAATGCTACAGTCTGCTCTAACTGAAGTAGCTATCCATATGCAGTCAAATAATGCTACAGTCTGTTCTAACTGAAGTAGCTATCAATATGCTGTCCAGTAATGCTACACTTTGTTCTAACTGAAGTAGCTATCAATATGCAGTCCCATAATGCTACATCTGTACTAAATGAATTAGCTATCAATATGCACTCCAATAATACTGTAGTCACATAATGGACTAAGGATGACTATTGGAATAGCTTGTATCTGCAAATAGCTTGTATTTTCCCTGTATTTTTTAAGATTTGGGGTTAGCTTAACGTTATGCAATGATTTCTATTTGTATTAAATGTCTGATCTGGACTGAAAATTTGTTAAAAATATATGTATCGGATTTAAGATGTGATGAGGGAAAGGCATTTGTAAGTTAGAATGAAACTTGCACCATGTGCTGTGTAATGACCTGTTGAGTCTGTAAGTTAGAATGAAACTTGCACCATGTGCTGTGTAATGACCTGTTGAGTCTGTAAGTTAGAATGAAACTTGCACCATGTGCTGTATAATGACCCGTTGAGTCTGTAAGTTAGAATGAAACTTACTATGTAATTACCTGCTGAGTCTGAAGCCCATCACCATCTTGTCCCTGTCAGGCTCACCAAGACCAAGGCAGATCCTACAAGGAAGTGTGCGCCCCTGTCATAGAACGCTGTCTCTTCTTGTTCAATGAGCTCAGACCCGCAGCTGGGGACGAGATCAACATGTTTACCAGGTCCAAGCTACTCAAGTCTGTTCCCAGGTGGAGAGAGGTCATAGCCAGGATTGTGGAAGACAAGAAGAAATCCAAGAGTAAGTCACAACACAGAATGAAAAGAAGCCTTTAAACACCTGTATCTTAAGTCATACCTGTTTTTAAACACCTGTATCTTAAGTCATACCTATTTTTAAACATCTGTATCTTAAGTCATACCTGTTTTTAAACACCTGTATCTTAAATCATACCTGTTTCTAAAGACATGTATCTTGAGTCATACTTGTTTTTAAACACATGAAGTTAAAAGTGAACTATTTTAGTGAAGCTATTGTTTTATTGATGCAGTTCTTTGCATGCAGGTGTTTGTAAATATTATGTGTTGTGTTTAATGTTTTAGGCACCGGGGGTCTAATTAATTAATTTCTTGTTTGTGTATTTGTATATCTGTGGACAAGAATGTATTTTTAAAAATAATCGCAATGCTTTCAGACATTATCCTTCTTGAAACTTTTTGTCTCAGGTGAAACCGTGAGCCAAGACAATAACGCTAATGACACTGATGATGACGACAAGGACACAGAAGATGCAGACTCACTGCTGGGGGAGGCGGTGGGAGGGGAGGATGACGGGAAGGACAATGAGGAAAAAGAGGGTCTCTCTCAGGGGAAGGAGGTCAAGGAAGATGACGAGGGAGAAGAAAATGATGAAAAGGATAAAAGAAATGTGTCACCAGACGGCGACAGCTCTGGTGCCGGGGAGATCTTGGCACTGGACGACATCAAAGTGGAGGAGAAAGACACCAACTTTAATGAGCAGGGTTTGAGCAATGACAGAAGAAATGACACACATGAAGGGAAAACACCCAGAGATAAGGCTGTGAGTGGCTTGGAGAGTAGGGGAAAAAGCAAACCTTATGCTTTTGATTCTTTTCCAATGTTTGGATTGTCTTTCCAATGTTTGTATTGTCTTTTCAATGTTTACATTGTCTTTTCAATGTTTACATTGTCTTTCCAATGTTTACATTGTCTTTCCAATGTTTACATTGTCTTTTCAATGTTTACATTGTATTTCCAATGTTTACATTGTCTTTCCAATGTGTACATTGTCTTTTCACTGTTTACATTGTCTTTTCACTGTTTACATTGTCTTTAATTTAAACATCTTTTCACTGTTTACATTGTCTTTTCAATGTTTACATTGTCTTTCCAATGTTTACATTGTCTTTAGCTGTTGAAGGTCTTTTACAAAAACTATTTCTTTTAACCTATTCTTTTCCCTTCAATAATAAGAAATATCCGGTTCCCACTTGTTTTAAACTCAGGTGTATTCTACCTAAACATTACTTTACTTTAATTTGTTTCAATCTCTATTTTAACTTCCGAAACTTCTTACATCTCTGATTCAGGATGACCCGTGGGAGCAGGTGGTCAAAGTTGTCACCAACTCTCAGAAGATGCGCTGGCTGAGGCAGAGGCTGACCGGCTGCAAGGCAGAGATGGGCCTAATCAATCGTATTGTGGACTTTGTGTTGTACCCACATCCGGTGGACATTGAAAAACTGCGGAGGTCCCTCCATCACCAGGTCCGTTTAAAGTGATATAGCCTGAAAATAGCATTTCATTGCTGAGTACAAATTTTTCTGTAGCTCTTATCATTTTTTATGATTGATTTTAAATCAATCAATTTATGTGATTGTGAATCTGTCCAATAGAGAAATATTATTTATAAAGTTCTGGTTAATTTTTTAAAAATATTCTGACCATCTGTTTAAATGTATTGTTTGACAAGCTTATTTTAAAAGTTTTTATTACTTGATAACTCTAAAGTTGTCTGCTATTTGTTAAACATGTTGTTTAGAGATTTTTATTAGTAAATCTATGTCAAATGTCACAGGTCACCAGAGCAGAGCTGAGATTACAAGGTATCCAGAATATTTTGACCCTAGTCCACAAAGGTCACTTAATCCCATCTGTCAAGTACAGTGTCCTCTGTGGCTGGCAGGGGCTCCTTACAGTTGGCACCAAGCACCAGTGAGTGGACGATCAGTTCATAGAAACTGGCCATTTATCAAGTCACATTATTAATTCGGATGTGAAATAACTGTTATTTTAAAGGAATGAACCCTTTTTAAACCTGACTCCCTTGTCAGATGGAAATAATGCCTCTGTAGAAAGGTTTTTCCATACTGAGCGGGGTGCCATTCCCATGGGGTGCGTACAAATGTAAACTAGGAAAAGGGGGGGGGGGGGGCAAAAAAGATTACATCTTGGTGTGTGCCTATATTTTCTTTTTAAATGGGGGGTCTCCAAGAATATCTTTTTTAAAATTCCCATGGGGTGCGTACAAATGTAAACTAGGAAAAGGGGGGGGGGGGGCACAAAAGATTACATCTTGAAGGGGGCCTATATTTTTTTTTTAAATGGTGGGTCTCCAAGAATATCTTTTTTAAAGTAGGGTGCAGCAGTGTACAATTTTTAGGCCACTGCTATAGAATAAGCCAGGCCAGGTTGAAATATATATGTATAGAATAACCTAGGCCAGTTTGAAATATATATGTATAGAATAAGCCAGGCCAGATTGAAATATATATGTATGGAATATTCATCTGTTGGTTCTTAATCTTTTAATTCAAAATGTAGAAAATAAGCTAATGCTTCTAAGCTTTAGTGATACCTTATGTCCCTGTTGAAGGCTACTCCCGACAATTACTCTATAACATTCTTTACAAAAGTCTTTGACAAGGCCGATAACCCGCCTGATAGAATCTGCTCAAGTTAACTATGTTTCAAGGCATAAATCTACCTATCTTCAGTTCCCCGCTGCCCCACTGTCTGACTGACATAAAGCTGATACCTCCCTGTGACCGCATCCTCCTGGAGATGACCTTTGCTGAGCTGTACAGATGGGCCATACACGAACTTCGTCATTGTGTCATCCAGGCAGACTTGATGTTCAAACGACGGGGCATTAACCCAGCAGTCATGAATCTTTCTAGTACAAAGGTAATAAAATATAGGGGGGCTCTCTTATAATAATAATAATAATAATTAAGTGTATTTGAAAATCACGCTTCATCCCCAAAGGCTCAAAGCGCGGTACAAAGTCAACCATATTAAAAGAGAAATGAACAAATCTTGAATTATACCACATTGAAATACAAAACACATTACAAAAACTACACACGAGAAAACCCATTCTAAGTTTTTCATCCCTTGCAACCATAAACAACACAGGCCACTATACATCTAGGAGATAATAGCTAGCTGGAAAAGATGGTAGACAACATCACCTCAGCAGGTGTTTGCGAAATAGATGTGTTTTCAAATCAGTAATACGAAAGTAATAAAATATTTGGGGAATTTCTAATATAAATGTAATTTGGAAACATTCTAAAACAAATTTAATCTATAGGGAATATCTATTACAAAGTCATCATTAGGGGGCTTTTAAGAACAAAGGTAATCTATGGGAGAACTTTCTAATACAAAGATGATGCTTGTTGAAATTTCTAGTAAAAAGGTAATAAAGGATGACTTTCTATTTCAAAGATATCTTTGTTGAAATGAATAGTATAAAGAGAATATATGGAGGACTAACTAGTCCAAAGGTTATATATGACTAAATTAGTATAACATTTTATGTGGTATGACATTCCTGCCTGAGATTTCTTTCTTTCTATTCTAATTGTATATATATCTATCTTTCTAAGATCTTATTTTTGCTAGTTTTATTTATAAAAATATTATTACATGTTCCTTTCTTTGTTTTCCCTGGGCAGGAGCGGCTGAGCCTGGGTGCCCTCCCCTGCTCCAGGTTTATACTTGCCACACTTGGCCTCCTGGTCACTGAGCACTACTCTAACAGTCTAAGTCTTCTGTTGAACTCAGGAGTTCTGGCCCTTACACAGAGTATACTCAGACTTGCAGGTGAAGAGAAATTAATTTTTTTTTTAACATCTTTTAATTTAACAGAAAAAAAAGCTGACATTTGATTCTTTCAACCTAGCAAACTATTTATGACATTTAATTTTTTTATTGTGTGTGATGGCCTAGCATGCACAATAATAAAATTTGCTTTTTACTATAAAAGCTAAAAAAATCCATATAGTGATATATGTTTTTCTACATACATCTATTTCTTGAACTTTAATTTAGGAACATCTAATTGTTTTCACATTAATTTACTTAAGAATCCAGCAGTTTTGATGTTGTTAAATTCCATACTAATATTTCACTATCATGTGTGTTCCAGGTCCAGACCCAGACATTCCATTGGCTGACAACTGCAGCACTGTGTTTACAATCCCTGAGGAACAGTTCAACAAGAAGACCACGCAGTCTATGCCCATGGCTGGACCGGAACTGGCTGCCATGATGAAAGTTGGCACAAGGGTCATGCGAGGAGTTGACTGGAAGTGGGGAGATCAGGTAATTTGTAGGTTACCATTTGGCGGGCTTGTTTCTTAACTCCTGTATCACTAGTCAGTTGTGCATCAAAATCATTGTTGCATTAAGATTTATCTAATTTTTAATTGAAATATGGTTGCTGTCCAATTTGTTGTAAGCATTGCAAGACAAAATTTTGCTTTGCTATAATGAAAATATTTTGAAATGCACCGTTTACTGTTAACCATTTTTAATAAATCAAATAAATTATTTGTCTGTTAAAATACTTCCAGGACGGCCCACCTCCCAGTCTTGGACATGTGATTGGAGAGTTGGGTGAGGATGGCTGGATTCGTGTCCAGTGGGACACAGGGAGTACCAACAGTTACAGGATGGGCAAGGAAGGAAAGTATGACCTTAAACTTGCACAGATGCCAGAAATCACAGATAATGAAGAGGATGAGGAGGAGGAAGAAACTCAAAGTGGTGAGGAAAATACACAGGCCTCATAGGGCACATGTAATGAAATCAGACAAATCTGAAATGTGAAATCAGACAAGTCATTCTGTCATTGTCAAATATGAAATCAGACAAATCATTCTGTCATTGTCAAATATGAAATCAAGATAAATCATTCTGTCATTGTCAAGTATGAAATCAGACAAATCATTCTGTCATGAAGACATGAAAGTAGACAAAGACTTTTGTGAAAATTGTGTAACTGAAGTCTTGTACAAAATGTTCTTGTAATCAATAACCTGGTTTTACAAATCTTTTTCTGTTTTTTTTATCTCCACATTATTTGTTTGCCAGAGAAAAGTCACCCAGAGAGCAAGCACCCAACCTGTCTGATCAGGAGGTCAACCGTTGGTTTCCTCAAGGCCCTGTCCCTGTGTGCGGGCATCCATGCGGAACATGCCCAGCCCGAGGCCATAGCCGCCCTGTGTGGACTCATGCTCAGTATCGTGGATGCCGGATGCAACTATGGCCCAAGTGGGTTCCTTTGTCCCTTCAGTTTACCATCTTGACCATTTCATTATTTTTTTTAGAGGGTTGTCTTTATAACATTTTGTGACGCCAGGGCTCTCCACATCTGTGTTTTTTTAAACTTCCATGTAGTAATTTATGCCGAGCATTGATGAAGGTCAACACAAGACAGGTTAATATTGATCTGTTAAGTGGCACAATACAAGAAAGGTCAAAGGTGATCAGTTTAGTGTCACAATAATTAATGTCCTCCTATGATGACAGAAGAAAGGTCAAAGGTGATCAGTTTAGTGTCACAATAATTAATGTCATCCTATGATGACAAAAGAAAGGTCAAAGGTGATCAGTTTAGTGTCACAATAACTAATGTCATCCCTATGATGAGAGAACATGATCAAAAGATAAGTGCATAAATTATCTGAACGTTCAATCTAAATTAATGATTATGCGAAGGTTTGAGTCACTGCTGGATGCCTTCCTTTCATTATCTTTATTAATAATTTCAATTGAAAAAAAAAAATAAATAAAGTTTTCCAATTGCAGTCTCCTTTCTTCATTCTACAAAGCATCATCAGTGATGACTCATTCTACCATTTTGATTTTCACTTGATTAAAGTGCAACACAGTGTGGGGCTTTAAATACAAAATGAAGAATTCAGTAGGTTATGGGAGTAACTGGATGATGAAACATGTCTTCCACAGACACCAACTCGTCATCGGCTCACATTGCCAGCCAACAGCATCTCAAGTGGTGCACTCTGGGATTTGTCCGCAGTGTGGCTACCAGCCCAGTCATCTGCCAGGCTCTCAGCTCTCCCAGGTGGATCACCCTCCTGCTGAGGATACTAGAGGAGGACCACAGCTCCAAGTACTCCAAGAATATTTACAGACAGGTGAGGGCTTAATCGAGACAGGCGCTGGTAGAGATATGATTATATCAATACAGGTACTAGTAGAGATATTGTATCAATATAGGCACTAGTAGAGATATGATAATATAATATATCAATACAGGTACCAGTAGAGATATGATCATGTAATATATCAATACAGGTACTAGTAGAGATATGATAATGTAATACATCAATACAGGCACTAGTGATAATATATCAATACAGGTACTAGTAGAGATATGATAATATATCAATACAGGCACTAGTGATAATATATCAATACAGGTACTAGTAGAGATATATAATGATATCAATACAGGCATTAGTTAGAGATATAAGAGTATTATATTAATACAGGACTGGTAGAGATATTATAATATAATATATCAATACAGGTATTGTTAGAGACATAATAATTAAATTACATGCAATAGCTGAGATATCAGAATACATTTAAAGCTGTATTAAAAGTTACTAGAATTGCTTATAACCAGCTGGCAACATATGGCACATGTGCCAGAACAATTTTCAAAGGTACGCAGAAGACCAAAGAAAAATGCTATAAAAAAATGGTAGAGCCCGACACTTTAAACTTTTTGGAAAGCTGTATGAAGTCTGACTACTTGATGTAGTTCTGCTTTGACATGTCGTGATGTTTGGTTTATCTGTTTATCATGTGAGTGAACGAGGTTATTTTTTTTTACATTTCTATTTTTCCTTTAATCATGCATATAACTCGTCCAGGCATGACCTTGTCTAATTGATGATTAAAAACCTGGGTATAAAAGCTGTGTACATTTTGTGAGTGAGAGAAACGCTAAGTATTTTTGCTGGGAGAGAAACTTAATAATTTTTGCTAGGAGTGAATTTCTATTTTGTGGACTGTAACGGACTATGTTTTCACATGAAAACAGAGAGGTAGCATGAGTGAACAGTGAATTGTGTTGACCATGTATTTTGAGATGCAAATGTGAACTCCACGTTTTTGGAGAGTAAAATTATGTTTTTGTCAGAGCGGTTGTTTTCCACGCTTTGCTGATAA
>CAXITT010000009.1:3090405-3148015 GCA_964033795.1 Lymnaea stagnalis
AAAATGGCAGAGTACTTAGAACTATTAGAAGTAGGTGAGAAGCTTGGCTTAAAGCAGGAGAAATTAGCTGACTTCGTAACTCGTGAGATGGACAAAATTAGGGACAAACAAAAAGAAGACAAAGACCGACAAGACAAAGACAAAGACCGAGAAGCTAGAATGTTAGAGAGAAGGGACCTTAAACAAATAGAGGAAATGAAATTAAAAGGACAAAAAGAGATAGATGAACTAAATTTAAAAGGACAAAATGAAATAGAAGAACTTAAATTAAGAGAACAAGATATGAAATTAAGAGAGGAAGAAATAAAACTAGAAAGAGCTAGAATAGAATCAGGACAGCATACACCATCAACAAGCAATAGAGAAACCAATAGTACATATAAACCTAAATTTAGGGAATTTAATGAACATAAAGAAGAAATTATTAGTTATCTGTCACAATTTGAAGGCATATGTCAGTCTTACAACTATAGAGAAGAGACTTGGGCTAATATTTTATTGAGCAGATTATCAGGGAAAAGCCTAAGTATTATTAATTCACTCAGTGAAGAACAAAAGAATAATTATAACTATATAAAGAAAGTTTTGTTAAAGTTCTATGGAAACACAGAAGACATTTATAGAAAAAATTTTCACAACATAAGACTAGAGAGAGAAGTAGACCCTAACACCACCATATTCAATATTAGAGACAATCTTGTCAAATGGCTTGAATTAACTGAAATTGACCTAAATGATCCAAAGGCATTACTAGATATGTTTATCATAGACAAAATACTAAGAAATGCATCAGTCACTTTATTTTCATTCCTTAAAGAGAGAAAGATTAAAAATGAGCGTGAGTTAGTTGACTCAATCACAACATTCAAAGATGCTCACCCCAATGAAGAGCTAGACAATAGAAACAGCACACTAGCTTCTATTAGAAACACACCCAGTGATAGGGACAGTCAAAAACAAAACACATATCAAAACAGAAGATACCATAGCCTACCTGCCAGATGGCAAAACAATAAATTTCAGAAAAAACTAATTATTCAAACAACAACAAATGTTTCTACTGTGGCATTCCAGGTCACAAAAAATATGAGTGTAGGAAATTACATAGAGATTTAGGACATTCACAACAATACTATCAGAGAACATCACCCAACAGTAGTCCAATTAGATACAACAGTACAAATAGGAGTAGACAACAATATAGAAATCAACCAAGTGATCACCAGAGACACAACAATCAAACAAATAGTACACACAATCAGAATACACCGCATGAAACATCAGCTAGTATTTATCATTCTGATGGAACACTTAAATTCTCACCAGCAATTGTTAACAATAAAGTAGTTAAATGTCTCAGAGACACTGGTTGTACAACAATAGTTGTAGACAGAAAATTAGTAAATGACAACTACTACACAAATGAAAAAGCCATAGTTATCTTAACCAACAATAATAGAATAGAATGTAGGAAAGCTAGAATCAAAGTTGATTGTCCATGGATCACAGGATCTGTAACAGCTGTTGTAATGGATAACCCAGTGTGTCCATTAATTATTGGCAATATCAAAGAACTAGGCAATAACAATAAGGATCTAATAACAGAAGGGAGAAGAGGAAGACATTTTAACATGAATCCAATACATAGACAACATAATAAAGGATTTCTTAATAAAACATATACAGAACAAAAATCAGACAGAGAAAACAAGTTTCAAGAACATTACACAACTACAAATAACAATTTTATGGAAAGAGATAGTAACAGATCACAATTGTTATTTTCTTCAGTGCGGAGAAATACTTAACATTCCATTTTAGCTAACCTAGCATAACACTTTCTGCTAAATCAATTATTAGCTGTTAAGAGCAAAATTTTGTCAAATATGGTAATTGTCTACACAGAACTATTTTTTAAATTGTTTACATTCTTGGTCATCAACTTTTTCGTAGACAATGACAATAAAATTAAGGTTAAATTGAGCATGAAGAGCATTAAAATACACATTCAATCAGTTTCTTGACAATATACTTGTACATATAAATTTTGTAAATGAATATCAGATTTTAACCAATTGTAAATTTTCTAATGCAAAATTTAAGGTTGTTGCATTCATTTTGCAGTGTTTATTATTCATTAAGATGTCAATGTCACTTCACATTATCATACATAAGGATTTTAAGAGGTTGTCATTGGTGATTTTGTAATTTTTTGCCAGGGTAAATTATTCACTATTATGTGTGATATTAACAGTAAAAGGCTCTGTATTTCATAATGATGAAATGTTAATGTTGTGACACTGATTTGATTATTAGATGTGGGATTGAAATTTTCTAAGAGACATTATCATTATCTCAGCACATAATTTTTTGCCAAAAATTTTGTTGCACAAAATTTTTTCAGATGGGTGGGGCATGTAACGGACTATGTTTTCACATGAAAACAGAGAGGTAGCATGAGTGAACAGTGAATTGTGTTGACCATGTATTTTGAGATGCAAATGTGAACTCCACGTTTTTGGAGAGTAAAATTATGTTTTTGTCAGAGCGGTTGTTTTGCACGCTTTGCTGGTAATAAAGTATGAGTTGACTGAGATAGTAGAGAGCTGAGCGCAGAGCAGTAGAGTCAGTAGCGTGAGAGCTGTGTGATTAGACAGTTGACAGTTTAGTGTGAGGACGTGTCTTTCTTAATGATGGAATACTATGGATATATATATATGAAATTACATTCATGCAAGGATTATTTATTAATATTATCAATATAAAGTGTGTTCAATAAAGTACTGTAAGTTTAACCAGGATTCAGTATTCTTATTTGCGTGCCCGGATTATAAGTGGAAGAAAGAAGAAGCCTTAGTCGGCATCCTGAAATATCAACATAACATAAGTAACCATACTACTGACATAACCCACAGCATAAGAAATAAGCTCCCACGCCATGTCAGAGTAGATGTGTTACATGGACATGCTGTGATAATATCTTCACTGAGAGGTTCTTTTTGGACACATGTTTCTATTGTGAACGGCAGTAACTACTTGGCAGTCATAGTGTGGTCCCTGTTCCACACAGTATATTAATCAATAAATAAATCATAATGTTTAAACTGTCTTGTGATTATTTGACTTCACCACTACACATGATCCTTGTAGGGGCTAGGAGACAGCAACAGAGGTCTAGACTCTTACATAGGTTTTTTGTGTGTGGCCATACCAAGGGAATCTACAATTAGACAGTGTACTGTTCCCCCACAAGCTGAATGATATAGAAATCCTAATTTGGCGCAATATTACCAAAAGGTTGTTGACCTCTGTTTTATAACATAGTTTGTTTTAAAAGTAGATTGAAATACAGCCTGATATTTACTGTGAGGCAGATGTTAATTTAATGATGGCCAATCCCTGCAGATCCTCATACTAAAGCTACTTAGAGCAGTCCTGCCGTCCTGGGATCTCTACATGGATGGGGCTCGGGTGGTGGAGCTGGTCAACAGGCTCTTCTCACTCTTGGGGACCATACTCATGGGCTGTGCTACTGACATGACCTTGAACTCCTTGGGTGAGCACCTTTTTAACTCTTTCGCTGCGGCATATTTTTATTTAAAAAATGTACATTTTTTTCAAAGAGTGAAAAAAAGTGAGAGGTTGGGTTTATTAAAAATATTAAAAATATTATTCTTTGGTTTATAAGACTAAACTTAGTATCAAATGAAATATAAATGAAAGGACTATATGTTTGTAAGCTATTTTTTCAGTTTAAATAAAATTAATAACAGTAAACAACAATTTTTTTCCCATACCCTATGATGTACGCATACCTCATCTTCATTTCTATAACTAAAATCCTCTAAAACTACTACTATCGGAATCTTGTGATGGCTCTAAATGTAAATAATCTTCGCTATCAAAAGAAATAGTATAAAACATTTCCAAAGCTTTTTGATCCGTTAGTCGTCTAGGAAACTTACTCACCTACTAGGGCCTAGAGTAGCCATAGCAACAGTAAAAAAAAAAGCGAAGAAAATCATTAAAATAATGCTCCAAATTACAACAAATAAACCTTGGTTTCGCTTATTAACAATAAAGTACCACTCTTCTTTGTAAAAGTATTATTTAAAAATAGCTCTTAAAAAGTTTAACCGAGAAATAGCAAAGAAACAAATATGATATTGAAACAACGCACAGCGCGCTGGTCCGTGCTTTTGAGAACGGCGGATGAATGCGGTGTGCGTTGTTCGGCATCGAAAGAGTTAAGTTATTTAAAAATGTTTTGAGGTTTTTGAGGTATGCCAAAATGATTTAAAACAATATCACCTAGATTGATACTTGAAATACACTAGAAACTTTAAAATAAGGCAATTTAGCATGAACAGCAAATGATCTGTGATCTTGGCATTTTTTACTTCTTCCGTCGTCTAAAGTTAACAAAGTTAATTTTATAGAAATTTGAGATTTGGTTTCCTCTGACAAAGCATAAAAATAAACATTTGAATTCCTCTGACTAGGCATAAAAGTAAACATTGTAATTCCTCTAACTTGGCATAAAAGTAAACATTTGAATTCCTCAAACAAGGCATAAAAATAAACATTCTAATTCCTCTGACTAGGCATAAAAGTAAACATTTGAATTCCTCTGACTAGTCATAAAAGTAAAAATTTGAATTCCTCTGAAAAGGCATAAAAGTAAACATTTGAATTCCTCTTACTTGGCATAAAAGTAAACATTTGAATTCCTCTTACTTGGCATAAAAGTAAACATTTGAATCCCTCTAACTTCGTATAAAAGTAAACATTTGAATTGCTCTGACTTGCACAAGCTCCACGGTTAAGCCAATCACTTATCACTCCACTCTAATTTTTTTTATTCTTAATTTCAATACATACCACAGCCGAGAGTCCCGATGATAAGAAACACAGCATTCCTGTCTCCATGACGGCCACCTACACGAGCACAGTGGCAGAGGAGATCATTGCTCTCATACGACGCCTACACACCCTCCCCATATGGAGTGGTGCTGTCAACAAATACATATCTGGACAGCTGCCCAACATCGTGTCCCTGCTTGCTGAGAGGAGAACTCATCATGTGAGACTGGATCTCTTACTCAGCTTGTTCTGTTAATCTCTCTTACTTTTAGTCCCTTGTTTAGAATGCATCTTTCCTGGAAGAAAAATTTAGAAAATGCTTAGTACAAATATTCTTCTTATTTCCTTTTGAAATCTAGTCTAAAATTTTTTTGTTGAATTTGAAATCACTATTTGAAATTACTATTTAAAAACTAAATAAAATTTCAATTAAAATGTTTAACAGAAATGCCTACCTACTTTTTTCTGATCATCTAAATGCCTTAGGTTAAAAAAAATAATAGAAACTGTCCTTAGTTGTCTTAGGTTTACATAAAAGAATAACTGTCCGCACTGTCATGCTGCTCTGCATATTGTTTTTGAAATAATTAAAAACTTTGTGTTACAATGCTTCACCTCATTTGTGGCTAGATTGAGGCTGATGGAGAAAACAACCAGACTGCTTTGATGGTGGCAGCACTTGCTGTCATTGGCGGAGTGGATTCCAGACTTCGGTTGGGCAGTTTGGTCAGACATGAAGAGCATGGACTGGGCACCATTTCAAAAATAACCAGCAAGGGAAAACTTCTGGTCCAGTTCAACTTTGGGAAATCATGTTTGTGCAGACTCTCTGAGTTGACAGGGGTAAGTGTTGAATATATTGACAGGGGTAAGTGTTGAATATATTGACAGGGGTAAGTGTTGAATATATTGACAGGGGTAAGTGTTGAATATATTGACATTGGTAAGTGTTGAATTTATTGACAGGGGTAAGTGTTGAATATATTGACATTGGTAAGTGTTGAATTTATTGACAGGGGTAAGTGTTGAATATACTGACAGGGGTAAGTGTTGAATATATTGACAGGGGTAAGTGGTGAATATATTGACAGGGGTAAGTGGTGAATTTATTGAAATGATGCATTTTTATATTTCACCTTGTAATTATTCTTTAAAAAAAAAAAAGCCATCAACAATTTGGAGCTGAAGATCTTTTAATATCGTCATCAAATCATTCTGTTTACCCAGATCCCATTGGTTGACTTCCATGTGGAGAGAATGCCACTAAATGATGAAACACTCTCCAACTGGGCCGTGTTGTGCAGCCTGGCGTGTGCAGCTGTCAGGACAGACCGAGACAAGGATGCAACACCACGGGCACCTCTGGCCACGAGCACAGGCAGCATTGACTCATTAGGTACATGTCTCTGTGGATGTTTGGCCAAATATTGCAGCCTCTCTATGCCTGTGTTTATATCTGTACTATTCACATTCTAAAAGGGATGCAACCTGTATAGCTGCAGTCAGTGCTTTTATGTTTTTATGTTTTGTTTCATATCTTTAAAATAATGATAGTTGGATCATTTTATTATCTTACTATTAGTTTACTTAAATTTGTCTTTCCAAATAGTTTCTGTTGCTATTTGCTCTGGAGATATTCCAACTAATTCAAATATCTCAGAACATTTTCTAATAAAAAAACTGAGAAACTAGTGTGAGAAATTTAAGGGATGTGTTCAGCTTTATAATCTTTCTCATTCCATTTATTTGCTTATTTAATTATTCTATTCTATTTCTACGTTTTTTTAAATATATTTGACTGAACTGGCACGGCAGGTAATCAAAGAGCTTCCCAAGCAGTACATCCGCCTGTGTTTATTCCATTTATTTGGTTATTTAATTATTCTATTCTATTTCTTCGTTTGTGCTAATGTATTTGACTAAACTGGAACGGCAGGTAATCATCTGACGTTCAAAGAGCTTCGCAAGCAGTACATCCGCCTGTGTCTCCTGCGTGCCATGGCCAAGCTGTTCAGCCACCAGGACGTGCTGAGACAGATCCTCTCCCAGGCCATTCCGCCGGAGAGCGGCTTTGCGGATGTGTCGCCGCCCACAGAGGAGGAAGGTGCGGGGGACGGACCCACCAGGGTGACACTGCTGCAGCAGCTTCTCATGACGGCCACGCAGCCCTCACCCCTCAAGGCCCTGTTCGGTGTGGACGAGATGGAGGTAATGGTTTGATGCACTTGCCGCTGCAATTACAATCCTATTCTCAGATAGATTTAAATTATCCATCTGCTTGCATGTAAAACAGCAACTGTTTTATAACTGTTTCACATCTTCTTGTCCTGTCTTTTGATTCCAGCTTCCACATACCTTGTCCTACTGTCTCATTCACACAGCTGGAACGTAGTCCTTTATTTATTGTGTTTTATAAAGAAAGTGAAGTGTAAAATTCAAACTCTACTCATTTTGTAAATGGCAATTTTACTGGTGTGGGATTAATAGTCTACTGCTGATGCACAAATAAATTTTGTCATCTATGTCCAAAATGTGAAAAAAAGAAGAAATGAATGATCCAAAATAAATTTACTGGGCCAATGGTTCATTCCACTGGCTGGAATAATCACAACTCTACATGTCTATAGTTGCAATAATCAACTTTTATATAACAATGTCTACTTGTGACCTACAGGCTTCAGCTAGGGCACATTGTTTTATCCTCATATTACAATAAGTTGCAATAATCAATGTTTATATAACAATCTCTACCTGGCACCTACAGGACTCTAATGTTTATATAACAATCTCTACCTGTGACCCACAGGCCTCAGCATTAGGAGCTTGCCAGCACCTGATCTCAGAACTAGGTCAACACACCACAGATCTAGAAGTGGATGACACCAGTGAGGAGGAGGATGACAACGACTTCCACATTCCAGCTACTGTGGCATCTGGCGGTGGTGCCACGGCCGGTGGAACCGCCTCCACCGTGGGGGCATCCTGTAACCCAGCTCCCCCATCATCCATTTCATTGAGACTGAACAAGATGAAAAAGTTAAGATCGTCGCAGCCCCTCCCTTCCCCTATTGTTGTGCAGCTGATTGAGATGGGTTTTTCCAGGAAACATGTGGAGACTGCTGTCAAGGCACTAGGTCAGTTATCTTAGATGGACGGTCAAGCAGAAAATACTGAAAAAACTCATTTACTGATGTTCATATTGGTACTAAGTAAAGTCACTGTTCAACTGAAGTTGTGTTTGATGTTAAGTCAGTTGCCATGTTTCTGAGTCACTTATAAAAAAAAAAAGCCTTGTTGACCATTTTCTTCTGCAGCAGGGGGCTTACTATCAGGAATGGAAACACCAACGGTGGAAGCATTGGTCAGTTGGCTGCTAGAGCACCCAAGTTCGGGCAATGAGGACTCGGACACGGACACGGCGTCATCAGAAGACGGCTACTCCGAGAGCGACTCTGTCTCCGACGGCTATGATGACTATGAAGCTTTTGATGTGAGTCATATTAAAGCGTTTCACGTGAGTCCATTTTCTACTTGCTCTGCATCCCTAGGTGTGTAGCAAAGAACTAGTTTTTTTTTTTTTTTCAAACATTTGAGGGTGGTTTTTTTTATGTGTGTGTTGTTTGTATTAATTAAAAGATAGATAATCAGAGATCAGCATGGTTGGTTTATTTTAAAAATATTAACCCCATAGCATTAAAAAAAGTTAATTTCTTTATCTAGTTGGATAATTATGTAATTTTAAGTCATTTTAGAATATTTAATTAAACATTTTAAAAATTGATTTTATAAATAGCTATATTCATGGAGTTGTATCAAGGGAGGGGGATTGGCAATATATGTCAACAAAAACTACTGTAGCATCAACAACAGTACAGTGAAACATGTAGTTTGTACACCCGACATAGAATTACTCTGCATTACTTTAAGGCCATTTACCTACCTAGGGAGTTCACCCGAATATGTATCATCTTTACTTGCATGCCACCTAATGCTAACAAGGAGCAGGCTGCTGAGAGACTTTTGGATGTAATCCATGATTTTGAAACAAAAAAAACCCAGACTCCGTTCGTCTTGTTATGGGGGACTTTAATCAACTATCAATGAATAAATCCATGCCAACTTACATCCAGTATGTTACTTGCCCCACACGACTAGACTGAACTCTGGATATGTGTTATAGAAATATAAAAAAGGCCTACACATGTCGTGCTTTATTTCCTCTAGGAGAATCCGATCACATAATGGTCCGCCTAACGCCATGCTATAAGCCAGTTTTAAAAACAAAAAAAATTCAATAAAAAACTATTGAACTGTGGTCAGATGAGGCGACAGAAAAACTTCAGGCCTGCTTGGAATGTACAGACAGGGACACGTTTATTAACACTTGGCCGGACATTGACGAGCTAACAAACACCATCAATTCCTACATTAAGTTCTGTGTAGACGAAATTATTCCCAAAAAAACAATCCGAGTATTCAACAACAACAAACCCTGGATGAGCAGAGAAATAAAGGAGGTCATCCACCACAAGAAGGAGGCCATCCACCACAAGAAGGAGGCCATCCACCACAAGAAGGAGGCCATCCACCACAAGAAGGAGGCAATCCACCACAAGAAGGAGGCCATCCACCACAAGAAGGAGGCCATCCACCACAAGAAGGAGGCCATCCACCACAAGAAGGAGGCCATCCACCACAAGAAGGAGGCCATCCACCACAAGAAGATCATGTTTAAGATTAACGATCAAGAATTCATTAAAGCTAAAAAAGTATTGAAAGAAAAAATATATCAGGGAAAAAACAATTATTCTCTACTAACAATTTAAATTCAAGACAAATTAAGTGGTCGGCTCATTAAACTATGTTCAGAGCAGCTCTCCTACATTTTTTGTTACATATTTAATAAATCTTATGTAACTCACACACTACCAGCAATATGGAAAACTTCAGAAATCATACCAATTCCAAAGAAAATTAAGGTAACGTGCAACGACTTACGACCTGTTGCACTTACCTCTATTGTCATGAAATGTTTTGAGAAAATAATTCTGAAAGAAATTTTGAATGAAGTACAGCAAAAACTTGACCCCCACCAATTTGCTTACAAACCTGCAAGAAGTACGGAGGACGCAGTCTTGCTATTGTTGGAGAGACTTTACCATCACCTAGACAGTCCTAAAACATATGCCAGAGTGCTTTTCTTAGACTACTCATCAGCATTTAACACCATCCAACCACACCTTATGATAAAGAAACTTTCCTCGTTAGGTGTCAATTTCAATATTCAGGCTTGGATACTGAACTTTTTAACAAATCGACCACAATATGTCAAAGTAAATAAACAAGTATCTCTAACCAGAGAAATAAGCACAGGGGCACCACAAGGCTGCGTTCTCACTCCTGTACTGTATACCATATATACAAATGATATTCAAAGCTCAAGCAACACCGTTCAAATCTTAAAATTTGCTAATGATACCACGATTGTTGGCTTAATATCTGAAGGAGAAGGCCTATACCCTAACTTAGTAACAAGCTTTATCAATTGGTGCGATGAAAATTTTCTCCAGTTGAATGTCTCAAAAACAAAGGAAATGGTTGTTGATTTCAGGAGGGGGAAACACCAGATTACAGTTCTCAACATAAAAAATCAAAATGTGGAGAAAGTGGAGGCATACAAGTACTTAGGTGTCACCATTAATAATAAGCTAACATGGCATGAGCACGGCCAAATCTTGTATAAGAAATTCAACCAAAGACTGTTCTACCTCAAAAAACTGTACAATTTTGGCGTAAACAAGCAAGTCAACTTATTCTACAGTGCATCTATTGGAAGCCTGCTTAATTTCAGTATTACCTGCTGGTGTGGGAATTCAACGTCTGATATTAAACACCACATAAACCGACTAATCAAGAAAGCTAGGAACATAACACAAACTAAACATCCTTCACTTGAAGAACTATTTGAAGAAAGATGTTTTTGCAAAACTAAACACATTTTGGATGATACATCCCACCCTCTTCATCCTAGAAACTTAGGATCGGGCCGTTCAGGCCGAATTCTTTCCATCAGGGCGAGGACTGATAGATATAACAATTCTTTTGTTCCCCAATCTGTACGAATTTACTGGCGTGCTTCCTCTGAAGTCACACATCTGAATGAGAACTAATACGTCCCCGATTTTGCTAAGAGAACTCACTGAATGGCTGTTTGAAATAATTTATTATAAATGTCTTGTGTTCATATTGTTTTATTTTTGTGCGGAAAATGTATAATGCAATCAAAAAATAACATTTCCATTTATTTGGATCAATAAAATAATCTTATCTTATCTTATTTTTGCTTAGGTGTTCATTATGTTATCCTGCATTTTTAAAGAAATTTCTAGTTTGTGATGTAAAGTACATGTGTCTCATTTTCAATGTGTGTTAATAGCATTTGGTTTATGTGTTCATAGTATCCTTCATTCAGTTCTGTATAAATAATTTGTCTTGCCACAATGTAAGAGGTATTTATAAACAAAGCTGCATGCTCCTTAAAAGTCTTTACAGAATTGAGTTAAGTATATTTCCTTTTTGTGTTAGTTTAAAAATTGCTTGTCCCCAGACCCCGGCACCTGAACCTGTAGGACTCTCATGTGGTTCAGAATTCAAGAAAAGAAGTGACTTTGTCAACACTGATGACTATGCCATCTACGTGAGGCAAAAGATTCAGATAGGAATGATGGTCAGGTGTTGCCGGACGTATGAGGAGGTTCACCAAGGAGACATTGGCAAAGTGACCAAGGTAAGCCTTTCAGTTAAACACACAGTGCTGCAGTGTTCAACCAACACCAGGTAACTAAACTGATCACTGAATTGTCTGCCAAGATAAAATGATCTTTTAATGGAAATTTTGATGTTGCCATTATGCATTCTTTAAATTAATTGTGTTAAAACTTGTGTGAGTCCAAGTTTGGTCTATCCTGGTGATTTTACAGTAAGTAAATCATTAAAGGTTTGAACCCTGATATGGGCAACCAAAGCAAATTTATTTAATGGTTTGACTCAAAGAGCAATGGATTGTGGGTATTTTCAGCTTGATCAAGACGGCCTCCATGAACTCAACATCCAAGCCTACTGGCAGAGAAAAGGGGGCACATACTGGGTCAGATACATTCATGTTGAAATCCTGGGATTTACCAACACAACAATAGGTCAGTAGTTTGACCATTGAGGTTGTTTTAGTTAAATAGGTCATTAACTCAACTATTTAGAATGTTTAATTTTTAGGGGTCAGTAGTTGCTGCTGACCGACTTACAAGTAAGAAAAAGAAACCTGCATTGTTAGCACATATTTCAGTGAAAGCCATAGAACAAGGATGATTTGTTTCAAAGTGGCTTTCCACTGTTCCCATTTCCTTAGCCCTAAAAATAAAGATGTTAAAAAGTCTCTTATCATAATAACTTATGACATGTCATTATCCCACACACATGAAGCATTTTGATTCATGCTCCGGCCCCAGTAATGCAATGCACTGGCTATCGATAAAGCCATTGCTAGACGATAAAGCCATTGCTAGACGATAAAGCCATTGCTAGACGATCAATTCTTAGCAAGATTTATAAAAAGCCACCCCCTGCACAAAATGCAGAAATAATATTTACCAAGGGGAGCAACCCATCGGTGAATTCATAGAATTATTAAAAAATGGGGAGGAAACAGTTCTAAGAAAGTCCATATGATTTATTATCAGAACACATTGCAACCAAATATTTAAAAAATTTATCTGATCAGACAATGGACAGACCATCAAAGTTGGAGACAAAGTGAGAGTCAGGGCATCAGTCAGTAAACCCACCTACAAATGGGGGTCTGTGACCCACTCCAGTGTCGGCACTGTTTCAGGTAATGGTTTAAACATTGAAAGTTTTGCTGGCTTCCAATCAGGTTATGGTAGGGAGAGTTTTACCAACATTGAATGAGGAACCAAAAGTTTAAGTTAAGTTCAATCAGAGCAGTTCATGTTAGTCAAATGTTCATTTACTTGCCATGTATAATTCCAAAATATTTTATGTTAGAAATCCCTTAACATAGAGTTTACACGTTAAGAAAACTGCATTTTTAGAAGCAGTATGTTTAATGCATTTTATTTTTATGTCATTTTTCTTACTTAGCAATCATCCCTAATGGACGAGACATAACTGTCGACTTCCCCCAGCAATCCCACTGGACAGGGGTCATCTCAGAGATGGAGCTAGTCCCCAGCACTCATCCTCAAATCTCGTAAGATCTTTAGTGCTTAAACAAATTTCACATAATTACTAGAGAAGAAATTAATTTTTATCCCTCATGGTTCATTACCCCATTTCTCTACTTTCAGTGGTTCTCATTATTCCTGCCAAAGCAGTCTTAATTATTTGCTATTAAATAAAATATCTGAAGTGCGGTTAATTACATTTTCCTGTCAGATGTTCTAACTGTATGATGAACCCTATCACTGGACCAAGGTTCCACTGTCAGATGTGTGACAACTTTGATCTGTGTGAGACCTGCTTCAAGATCAGCCGATCACACAAACATCCATTCAACAGATTACAAGAGCCAGGTAAGGAGTGCATAGTTTTATAAATCACAGGCACTTTGAGTAAATGTTTCAATTTCAACTTGGCAAATGGGAGACTTATGTGAGATATATGTCATATATGAGATGTATGCCATATGTGGGACATATGTGACACATGCCATATGTGAGATGTACAGCACATGTGTGTGACAGGTGAATTTAGTTTCTTACTTTGCAGTCAAGTAGTGTGAGAGTTTTGAATGAAAGAATTATTTTATTAGTTAAACTGCTGGTGGATTATTTTAGAGTCAACTTCATCTCAATAAGAAATTTTACCAGGTGTTTAGGTACACAAGCCAAAGTCTTCTCTAAGAAATGATAACCGGTGAATTTCCAGAATGTTGCATTTTTTTAATTTTGATCTTTTTTTCCTTAATGGCTGATGAAAAAATAGCCTTAAATGAAAATGTTGGTGTCACTTCATTTGACAGGAAGTGATCCTTGCTTTGCCGGCAAACCTGGCCGCCACAACCGAGTGATCCCATCTCAAACACCCAAAGGTTCAACCGTCAACAACTGGCACGCCTGTGTCAAAAGTGTGACCGTGTCGTCTCGAGAGGACCAGGCCCACAACCTCTACGATGGTCAGGGCCACTTCTGGCAGAGCCACGGCACGCAGGGAAAGGTGGGGGGAATAGTTTATTACTTTTGAAAAGCTACTCACTAAACTAATGGCACCGAAGTAACAAAAGTTTATGTTTGAAATTTAACATTTGAGCCATCTACCAAAATATAGATCTAGATTTAGTTGAGATTAATTTGTAAGAAAATGCTTTTGTGAAGGACCAATCATTTTACATATCTATTGAATGAGGAGTTAATTTTAGAATGAATTATACAGAAATAAAGAGATAAATGAGATGGGTTTTTCCATCTTAAATAAATGAGAGAATTAATTGGATAAATGGATATAGACTGCCTTAAGAGTGACACTATCAAATTGGTTAATTGGTTTGATATAGGGATTAGAGAAGAGATAATCTTAAGCCAAACAAGTCGCTCTCAACCAACCTGTTTTACTCCCCAGCACTGGATACGTATAGAAATGCAGGCAGAGATGGTCATCAGCAGACTTATGATGCGCGTTGACCCAGCGGATTCCAGTTACATTCCTTCCCTGGTGGTCATCAGCGGCGGAGACTCTGTGGTCAGCCTGAAAGAGTTGAAAACTGTCCACATCCCGTCTGATGAGTCCCTGGTTACCTTGTTATCTGACATGACTGAGGTAAAACTGATGACTCCGAGTTTTGTTGTCTTAAGGAAATTGAATGACAATCAAAAGGAATCCCAAATACAATCTTTGGATGACTTTCAGCACTGAACAGGCTTTCTATATTTTTTACCTTTGCATTGTGAATAGAAATTGAACAATGTGATATATGCAGATGTAAAACTATAGTTTATAATTGTAACAGTATAACTTTGGGTAGTATAACTTTGGGTAGTATAACTTTGGGTAGTATAACTTTGGGTGGTATAACTTTGGGTGGTATAACTTTGGTGGTATAACTTTGGGTGGTATAACTTTGGGTGGTATAACTTTGGGTGGTATAACTTTGGGTGGTATAACTTTGGGTGGTATAACTTTGGGTGGTATAACTTTGGGTGGTATAACTTTGGGTGGTATAACTTTGGGTGTGCTGTTTTGATGTGATGTAGAATCAGGGCAGAGAATAAGAAGATCTAGATATAATGGACCAGTGTAAGTCAGCCATGTTGAAAAAGACTGTGTGATGATTCTGTGCTATAGTTAAGTCTGTGATAATTGTGAGAAGAGTAGTAAAGATAATTAATGAAACATGAGTGAACACACACACCCACACACATATATATATATTTATCGGTATTCTGCATTAACAGTGAAGTTATTATTTATCATGTGAATACGGTCTCAGTGTAATAAAGTGCCAGTGTTAGTTAATTCAAGTGACTTGATGATTCATTTTAATTTGATGTCCTTATGTGGCAGTCACTGTTAATCAGTTGTCATAGACTTAGTTAACCATCACCATTGTATCACCAACAACAGGGTGGACGGTTACTATACTGATGGTGTTGTCATAGACTTAGTTAACCATCACCATTGTATCACCAACAACAGGGTGAACGGTTACTATACTGATGGTGTTGCCAAATGTAAGACAGATTTTAAAAATCTAGTCTTCCGTACTTCAATGTAAAATAAATTGCAATGAATGCTGTTTAACTATCACCACTCTATTCTATCTCCAGTATCACCGCATAGTTGAGATTGGCATCAGACAGTGTCGCAGCAGCGGCATCGACTGCAAGATTCACGGACTGTCCATCTCTGCCAGACACAAGACGGACGACGATGACATTCCAACCACCTTCTCCATCCTGGCACAAGACAAGGAGGAGGACGAGGATGATCAGCAGCAGCAGCAGAGGACGACGGGCTGTACGATGGCTTCTAGAAACAAGAAGGGAAAAGCTGCGGTGGCTAAAGATATTCAGACTTATGTGTTTGTGTGGGGACTCAATGATAAAGACCAGCTTGGTGGGCCCAAAGGGTCAAAGGTGATTAGTTTGGTAGTCTGCCATAATTACATTATAACAATGTGTGTTAAGTACTTATTAATGAAATTAAACAAACTTTAGATTGATACAAATTACAAAGAAATCAAGTTGAAAGATCTTATTTTTATTTGGAAAAAAATAATTTTACCCAAACTGTGACTGTTGAGTATGACTGTTTGTTGCTTTTATATCTAATAAGAGCTTAGAACTGTGTACCTGTATAAACTTAATTGAAAGAGTTTGCCTGTTAAATAACTCTTTAAGTAGAGACCCAGCTAGCAAGTGAAGCTAAAATATAAACTTTAACCCATTGGAAACCAAATAATTGTGTTGAAAAATGAAACTCTTAAAATAGATTTCTTATAAGCTGACATTCCCACTGCACTGTTTTAGCTGAAATTTCCCCTGCACTGTTTTAGCTGACATTCCCACTGCACTGTTTTAGCTGACATTCCCACTGCACTGTTTAGCTGACATTCCCCCTGCACTGTTTTAGCTGACATTCCCCCTGCACTGTTTTAGCTGACATTCCCACTGCACTGTTTTAGCTGACATTCCCACTGCACTGTTTTAGCTGACATTCCCACTGCACTGTTTTAGCTGACATTCCCACTGTATTGTTTTAGTGAAGCAAAAGAGCATAAATGTTGAGTACTGAATCCCTCTGTTTGTCATCCCTAGACATTGTTGGTTAACATCATGAGTTTAAGAGTAACGTCCCTAGACATTGTTCCTTAACATCATGAGTTTAAGAGTAACGTCCCTAGACATTGTTCCTTAACATCATGAGTTTAAGAGTAAAGTGCCTAGACATTGTTGGTTAACATCATGAGTTTAAGAGTAACGTCCCTAGACATTGTTGGTTAACATCATGAGTTTAAGAGTAACGTGCTTAGACATTGTTGGTTAACATCATGAGTTTAAGAGTAACATCCCTAGACATTGTTGGTTAACATCATGAGTTTAAGAGTAACGTCCCTAGACATTGTTGGTTAACATCATGAGTTTAAGAGTAACATCCCTAGACATTGTTGGTTAACATCATGAGTTTAAGAGTAACATCCCTAGACATTGTTGGTTAACATCATGAGTTTAAGAGTAACATCCCTAGACATTGTTGGTTAACATCATGAGTTTAAGAGTAACGTGTCTAACATCTCCAGATCAAGATGCCCATCCTAAACGAAGCCTTGTCTTCCCTCAACTGTATCCAGATTGCAGGGGGCTCTAAGAGTTTGTTCTGTGGTAAATACATTGGTTCATTCTGTGGTCAATTAGTTTTTTTGTTCTGTGGTAAATACATTTGTTCATTCTGTGGTAAATTAGTTTTTTTGTTCTGTTGTAAATACATTTTTTCATTCTGTGGTCAATTAGTTTTTTTGTGCTGTGGTAAATACATTTGTTCATTCTGTGGTCAATTAGTTTTTTTGTGCTGTGGTAAATACATTCGTTCATTCTGTGGTCAATTAGTTTTTTTGTTCTGTGGTAAATACATTTGTTCATTCTGTGGTCAATTAGTTTTTTTGTTCTGTGGTTAATACATTTTTTCATTCTGTGGTAAATTAGTTTTTTTGTTCTGTGGTAAATACATTCGTTCATTCTGTGGTCAATTAGTTTTTTTGTTCTGTGGTAAATACATTTGTTCATTCTGTGGTCAATTAGTTTTTTTGTTCTGTGGTAAATACATTTGTTCATTCTGTGGTCAATTAGTTTTTTTGTTCTGTGGTAAATACATTTGTTCATTCTGTGGTCAATTAGTTTTTTTGTTCTGTGGTAAATACATTTGTTCATTCTGTGGTCAATTAGTTTTTTTGTTCTGTGGTAAATACATTGGTTCATTCTGTGGTCAATTAGTTTTTTTGTTCTGTGGTAAATACATTCGTTCATTCTGTGGTAACTTAGTTTTTTTGTTCTGTGGTAAATACATTTGTTCATTCTGTGGTCAATTAGTTTTTTTGTTCTGTGGTAAATACATTTGTTCATTCTGTGGTAACTTAGTTTTTTTGTTCTGTGGTAAATACATTTGTTCATTCTGTGGTCAATTAGTTTTTTTGTTCTGTGGTAAATACATTTGTTCATTCTGTGGTCAATTAGTTTTTTTGTTCTGTGGTAAATACATTTGTTCATTCTGTGGTCAATTAGTTTTTTTGTTCTGTGGTAAATACATTGGTTCATTCTGTGGTCAATTAGTTTTTTTGTTCTGTGTTAAATACATTTTTTCATTCTGTGGTCAATTAGTTTTTTTGTTCTGTGGTAAATACATTTGTTCATTCTGTGGTAACTTAGTTTTTTTGTTCTGTGGTCAATTAGTTTTTTCATTACAGTTCTAGCAATTAATCAAACAAGTAATTTTCAAATGATGATCTGCCCAGATGCTTTCATATTGAAATTTCCTAACATTGCGAATCCATTTATTTGTTGTCCAATTAAAAAAGAAAATTTTTTTCTTGTGCATTGTAATTTATATTGTGTGTGTTGAATTAGATTTATTCTTACCGTACTGACATACAGTATTCAGTATTTTAAGATTAATTTTTCGTTTTCTCCTCAGTGACACAAGATGGCAAAGTGTTTGCCTGCGGTGAGGGCACGAATGGCCGACTGGGTCTGGGGTCCGTGCCGGTGAATGTTTCTGTGCCCCGTCAGCTGACCGGCCTTGGTCAGTACATCATCAAGAAAGTGTCGGTGCACTCGGGTGGACGTCATGCCCTCGCCCTGAGCATCGATGGCAAAGTGTTTGCCTGGGGGGAGGGGGATGATGGGAAACTTGGTCTTTCAAGTCGCACGTAAGTTGGAAGCCCTCTGTCAGTTTGTTGGTAGTGAGCCAGGCCATCTATAACAAAGTCAGGTGGAAACAGTGACGTTCTAAAGGCTCTCAGTAGCTGTGTTATTGGTTGCCTAGTTAAGACAAGAAGGCTTGTTGGAATACTTGTTAATATTAGTGATGTGACATATCATTAGACAATTTCACTACAGCCGCTATGTTTCAGTTTTGTTGATGTTAAAGTGAATACTAATTTAATATCCAGTTTCTACCATTTCATCAGAAAGTTATGGATTAAAGTCTAATTATAATATAAAACATTTTAGCAAATGGGAACATCTTCTTTTAATACAGTGATTCCCAAACCATGTTCTGGGTGCACTTCCTAGGGGGCCCAGCTGCTGCTACTAGAAATTCCTTATAAAAAATAACCTGTAAGACATAGGGGTTTGCCTATAGAATTAGTTCTAGACAGGGCTCCATGAGTCAAAAAGTTGGGAACCTCTGTTTTATAAGTAAAGAAATAATCAGGTCAAGTTTTTTTAGTTAATGAAATTTAAAAAACGATGCAAATATCTTTTTTTAAATTCAATTTTAATAAAAAAGGCAACCATTTTTTAAAATATTTTACGCAAATTTGAAAATTATCGAAAAGCATATTGTCATTTTCTGTGCTGAGTGAGTAACTCCATTACAGGAACTGTGATACCCCAAAGTTGATAGAAGCTTTAAAATCCAAGCGAGTGAGAGACATTGCCTGTGGCAGCTCACACAGTGCAGCCATTATATCCAATGGAGATCTGTACACATGGGGACTAGGAGACTATGGACGTTTGGGCCATGGCGACAACACAACACAGCTCAAGCCCAAACAAGTGAGTAGTGTGGACATGTGACCTGTGGATTAGGCTGGTCAAGAATGTGCCATTTTAACTTCCAAAACTTGACTTTCAAGTTCTCATGCAACTCAGCTTTAAAATAAGTTTCAATGGTCGTCATCTTATTTAGCCATTTTATCTTAACAAATTTTTAGGATTTCCATGTAGCTTGACATGGCAGTAGTTATCATTTTCTTTAGCCATTGAAACTTACAAAAACTTTAGGGATTGAATGTAGTTTGACATGGCAATATCAAATTTTTCGTGGCATTAAAGAACATCAATGTCAGGTTGCAGCTTTCATATGTAAAAATGTCATTTAAAAAAATGGTTTTAACTTGTTATTATTGTAACAATACTTTGCTTAGGTCATGGCACTGGCTGGCCAGCGGGTCATTCAAGTGGCCTGCGGAAGCCGTGATGCCCAAACACTTGCTTTGACCGATGATGGGGTTGTCTACTCTTGGGGGGACGGAGACTTTGGGAAGCTGGGCCGAGGAGGAAGTGAAGGGTGCAATGTACCCCATCCAGTGGAAAGGCTGACGGGCCAGGGTGTGATACAAATTGAATGTGGAGCCCAGTTCTCATTGGCACTGACCAAACTTGGACAGGTCTGGACCTGGTGAGTGTCAGGCTTTGGTTTCCTTGATCATTCATTCAGTCAATGTCCACTCAGTACATCAGTTGAACATGTCAATACATCAGTTGAACATGTCAATACATCAGTTGAACATGTCAATACATCAGTTGAACATGTCAATACATCAGTTGAACATGTCAATACATCAGTTAAACATGTCAATACATCAGTTGAACATGTCAATACATCAGTTGAACATGTCAATACAATAGTTGAACATGTCAATACATCAGTTGAACATGTCAATACAATAGTTGAACATGTCAATACATCAGTTAAACATGTCAATACAATAGTTGAACATGTCAATACATCAGTTGAACATGTCAATACAATAGTTGAACATGTCAATACATCAGTTGAACATGTCAATACATCAGTTGAACATGTCAATACAATAGTTGAACATGTCAATACAATAGTTGAACATGTCAATACAATAGTTGAACATGTCAATACAATAGTTGAACATGTCATTACAATAGTTGAACATGTCAATGCAATAGTTGAACATGTCAATACAATAGTTGAACATGTCAATACAATAGTTGAACATGTCAATACAATAGTTGAACATGTCAATACAAAAGTTGAACATGTCAATACAATAGATACACCTGTCCACTCAATACAACAGTTGAACATGTCAATACAATAGTTAAACATGTCAATACAATAGATACACCTGTCCACTCAATACATCAGTTGAACATGTCAATACAATAGTTAAACATGTCAATACAATAGATACACCAGTCCACTCAATACAACAGTTAAACATGTCAATACAATAGATACACCTGTCCACTCAATACAACAGTTAAACATGTCAATACAATAGATACACCTGTCCACTCAATACAACAGTTAAACATGTCAATACAATAGATACACCTGTCCACTCAATACAACAGTTAAACATGTCAATACAATAAATACACCTGTCCACTCAATACAACAGTTAAACATGTCAATACAATAGATACACCTGTCCACTCAATACAACAGTTAAACATGTCAATACAATAGATACACCTGTTCACTCAATACAACAGTTAAACATGTCAATACAATAGATGCACCAGTCCACTCAATACAACAGTTAAACATGTCAATACAATAGATACACCTGTCCACTCAATACAACAGTTAAACATGTCAATACAATAGATGCACCTGTCCACTCAATACAACAGTTAAACATGTCAATACAATAGATGCACCTGTCCACTCAATACAACAGTTAAACATGTCAATACAATAGATACACCTGTCCACTCAATACAACAGTTGAACATGTCAATACAATAGATACACATGTCCACTCAATACAACAGTTAAACATGTCAATACAATAAATACACCTGTTCACTCAATACAACAGTTAAACATGTCAATACAATAGATACACCTGTCCACTCAATACAACAGTTAAACATGTCAATACAATAAATACACCTGTCCACACAACACAACAGATACACCACAGTCAGTTTTCACCCAGACACACTAAAATAACGAAAGAAGACAGTAGCCGATGGTCAGGGTATTTAGTCACCTTTCTACTACACCAAATAAATAGGTTTACGTTTCAGCCACTAGTTTAAATCCATCACATAAAAAAAATGACAATGGAGTAATGATGTGGCTTGATTATTGGTTATAATGCAAATTAATTAGCAAATTGTAATAAATAAAATGAAATTTTTGTCTCAGGGGTAAAGGTGATTACTTCCGTCTGGGCCATGGAACAGATGCACATGTTCGTAAGCCTCAACTGGTGGAAGGACTCAAGGGAAAGAAAATAGTTCATGTCTCAGTGGGTGCACTGCATTGTCTGGCTGTTACAGATACTGGCCAGGTTGGTTGTTTTAGGCAGTTCAGACCAGAGGAAAACTTACAGAAGTGGAGAGGGGGATATTTCCTGGGCATCCATTTTCCTTGAAGATTTGGGTGGGCCGGAGGGTTGCACATATACCTAAATGTATTTTGAGATTGAACTTAATTTAAATATAGTTTTTTTTACATCAAGGAAAAAGGACAAGGAGTATATATATATAATATATATATATATATATATATATATATATATATATATAAGAATGAGCTAAGGTATCCATACAACAAGAAAAACAAAACAGAATCAATTTAAATATGTTCGGATTCTTAAAAACAACGAGTGATTTACTATTATTTTATGGAAATCAAATAAATTTAAATGTGCCAAAAATAAAATATATCCGCTTTTATTTTATTATACGTGTAAGTATTATTATTAAAATTTGGAAATAAATTTAAAATTACAATTAAAGAGCTGTTTTAAGCAATTTTTCCAAATTTGAAAGTAAAGAGATTCTTTTTTATATCAAAAAATTATGTTGCAAGAATTGTTTTTATTAAATCCTAATCACATTAATCAGGACGACCCCAAACATATTTTGTTTTTAGTGCATTGTTAACATTGCGAAAATAATTCTAAATTAATTTTATCTGAATGACTTCAAACAATATCGAAGTCAATTTTTCGATTGAACTCAAATAAAAAAAATTTGATTAATTTTAAAAGAACTAAATTTTGACTTGCAAATCAAAAGCTTTAAATTTGTTTGATTTAATAACAGCGTGTGACAAAACTGATTTTGTATTTTCCCCTTCTAAAAAGTAAAATTAATAAATATAATTGATTGCTTTTTAAATTGTTAAAAAACACATCAAATTTTAGCTCAGTATGTTTAACAATATACATGTTTCTTATTTATCATTCCAAAAATGTGCTTTCATCAAATTTATAAAGTAATAAAAACTTAACATTTAAAAATACTTTTAATAAGAAACTGCTGTTTAAGTGAATGAGTGCAGTGAATCTTCAAAGCCAAATAGCACTCACTAATTCACTTATCACTCATCCAAATAATAACAAATCCAATTAAATTGCAACTGGTTCATTTGGAAATCAATATCTCAAAACCAAACTATGTGACATATTTGAACTTTGGTATAGTTTTTAATGTTAGAATAAATAACCCTAATCTTTCAATATAATAAATTATGCGTAGAATTATGTTGTTTTTTTTTGTAGAAAATATAAACCGTGTGGTGAAAGGGATCTGGGACTTAAGAATTTCATAATTTTCAGGGACGTGCAAAAATTTGGGAATTGTGTACGTGTAAGGGCTAACATCCTGTGTATGATTTTATTTATTTTTATAACAGACGGGAGGGGAAATTGTTACTTTCCTTTTGCTCCAGGCAGAACAAGATACGCCTCAGAATAAAGGAATGAATTAGATAAATAATTAACCTTCTTAGGTACATATATATCGGGGGTAATAATAATAATAAAGTTCATTTCAAAAACACGCTTCATCCCCAAAGGCTCGAACCGTGGTACAAAGTCAACAAAATACAAATCTATAATTTACCACATTTAAAACAAACGCAACAATACAAAAACTAATTACTAGCATACAATTGCAAAGTCTTTGTAGCCATTCCAACCCCAAGCAACACAGCCATTATGCATTAGGGAATAGGGTGTGTACATTTTTATGTGGATGACAATATATTTAATCCAATGATATTACAGTAGTAAAAAAAGAGGTTTTATATTCTCTTTTAACAAATAAATATATAATATATGTTTACCGATAAAGAAAATATAGTTCGATAGCGTTGACAAAACTCAGGTACATTTACATGATTATACACATACCTGAAATAAAAATATCAAAAACCAAAAAACGTGAAAATTTAGTCTAAAAAATATAGCCATACTTTTTTGTTTTTTTTTCTTTACAATTCATGGGCCTGAACAAAGATGGGTTAAGATTTTATTTCAAAATATGAAAACATATTTTCTTTTTACTTGCTAAAAGTAAAGTGGGTCTAAATTTATATAACATTGATGATATTTCTCTTTAAATTAAACTCTCAAGGCTATTGAAAATGGTTAAAAGATTCTTCTTTAGATAAAAGAATTCTTTGTTTTAAAATTTTCCAATAATATAAATAGAAAAAAAAGCCAAAAGTTTGGTTAAATTTTTAATGAAGATACCAATTTCCGTTAATATAAATATATATAAAATGGTATACATAATTTTTGTTGCAAATTTAAGGTCATGTTTTACAATTTAAAAAAAAAAAAAGTAGTTCAGGGGCGCAAAAAGGAGTATGGTAGGCGGATATTATATAGCAGCTAAATATTTCTCAAAACTAAATTTTAGAAACGTAAGCATCATTACATATATACTTCTTTTGTAAAAAAGGAATTCTGATGATTTTTCGCAATAGCTGGTAGGAAATACCAAAAAATGGCTGCCATTATTATCCTCGTAACATCGGGTCATATGTTCTAGTCTATAATAATAGTTCCAAGTGGATCTTGTCTGCACTGCTCTCGCTGCGCACCATGATGTTATTAGTATTGTCACTAACCACTCTTTGTAGGTAAATACAACTAAGCATTGGTGGATATATGGATCTGCATCTGAAATTATTGTTATAAATTATATATCGTTGCCCGTGCTAGTATTTCATTTGGCATATATGCCATAGTTAGCCTACCCCTACCTTACTTGATATATTTGTTTTGACGTACATATTTAGTTTTAGTCATTGAGGTTTATACAAGACTTTGGGGCCTTAATTTTCTCAAATAGCCATTCCATAATAGCAATATTGAATGTTGAGGTTTGCAATTTTTTTTATAGGTTGTATATTAAATCACTGGAAACTATTTAATTTTGAACAATTCTATCTGAAGGTATGGGCCTGGGGTGACAATGACCATGGTCAGCAGGGCAACGGAACCACAATTGTCAACAGAAAAGCTGCCCTTGTCCTGGGCACAGATGGTTACAAGATCACCCGAGTGGCCTGCGGGTCATCCCACAGTGTGGCCTGGGCCATCACAGGATACTCCATTCCAACGTCTCATGAACCTGTACTCTTCTCAGTCTCCAAGGACCCTTTGGGAGCTTCATTTTTAGGTAAGATACAGAGCTTTACAATTACAATATGAAGTGAACTTAGTACTGTTAAGGGCTTTATTTTAGCTTGGTTACCGCACTATATAAGACCACTTTAATAATAATAAGATAAAGAGCCTTATCATTACCAGACCTGCCAACCCTTCCGATTTTGTTGGAATTATACAAATTTTTTACCCCTTATTCTGACCTTCCAAAAAGACCCATTAAAATTCCGATTTTTTGAACTTTGTAATTTTTCACTTTTCATAAAAATCCAAAAGCAACCAAAAAAAAAAAAAAAATTGGGTACGACAGGAAGTGTTGCATTTGTTTTTACGAAGTGTCTACATGTCCGGCGACCAGACGAATAAGTGAAAAATTCTCAAGATATATTATTATTATATTATTATTATATATTTGACCAAGTCACATGACCACCGTAACAAATTTGCGCGAGAGATTTGTCTGTCAGCCTTGTCATGTGACCGCTGATTGTTGATCAGAGTTTACGGTACTTCATTTCAACAAATTCAAGATAGTCTGGACATTTACACGAAAAAGAAATATGTTCAATTATACAAAAGAAATACTAGAACCATTGCTTGTATATATAATGAACAATTGGTTAAAAAGTGACGATGTTTTTTTATAAAGCGTGGCATGCCCGCACTATTTGTCCGGTCGCCTTACGTGTAGACAGTGCCTTGTTTTTATGGAGGCGAACTGCGATCTTCAAATCATTCTTCAATCATCAAATGATCCGATCGTGACTCATTCTTTTTACAAGGCTAGTAAATAATTCAGACTTTTTTTTTTTTGTTAAAGCTTTTCTTAATTTAATGGTTAAATCTATTGAAAGTCATGGGTACAATGATATTAATAAACATATTTAAACCCCCGCCCCCCCAAAAAAAAACCCATACAACTGCAGCTAAAAGTAATCCATGTCTAATTTCTTTGCTAAGGAATCGGACGATTCAGTTAGCAGATCGTTTTATTGACCACCTTTCTTATTGAAGGAAATATTTCCCTAGCCAGCTCTGATAGTTTTCATGGCAGAGTCAAAGAAATGTTTCCAGACTTGCAGAATGCTAGAAGATTGTGAAGAAAAATTACAATGAAGCAAGGGCAAGCATGAAAGGTGATACTTTTCTAACTTGCTTGTAACTAAAATCAAGTGCAATGGTATCCTTCAGTTGTCCAAAGAGCTGTTGGACAAGTGCAAAAAGGCCACTAGGGATATGCTGGAAAACTGAACTCTTAGCAGCCTTAGCAGCAATATGTAAATAAAATGGATCTTCTGTTCTGTACTGTGTATATATTTGTATAAAACATTTCTAGTAATGTTATCTCATGTTCTGTGCTGTTCTGTGGACTCTTCAAAGACAATGGAGGTAACTTTATTTCTCTCTGTTTACTAAAAAAGGCTTTTGCATTAGTATATAGATCTTAACACACCCCCCCCCCACCCCCCCAACAGATTTTTTTCTTGGCAGGTTGGCAGGTCTGCAATATAATATAAGTTGAAATTGATCCAACTTTCTACCGCTGGGCAATAGCTTTTAAAGAAATCCATAAACCAATGCTGCATTTAACTTTTTTTTTTCGTAGAAAAAAAATCAGCTGTCATAATTTGTGATAAGTTGCAATCATTATTTGCTTGTTTTTTTTAGTTCTGAGCAAATTGAACCTACAAATTATGCCACTGAATCCCAAATAGTGAGTTTGGCAGCCCATGCTATGTCATAGGTCATCTCTGTGGGTAAAAAAAGAATTCTACTTAAAATATCTTTAATATTTGCATATATTTTCACCATCAGGTATACAGGATGAGAAGGAAGAGCAGTTTAACATTCCCACCAAAGACCTGACCAACAGAGACAAGACGAACCGACCATCATTGTCCAAGATCATCCTGTACATGGATTCAACTCTGGAGAAGCAGAGAGCACTCAACCATGTCCTTAACGCTTTGCAAATCAAATATGCCAGGTCAGTGGAATAGATGAATCACCTACAGCTTATATGTAGTAGTCCTTAGATTTACAAAGTTTGGGAAACTTTTGGATTAAATTTCTAATTGCCCACACTATTTATTAATCATCAGTATGTTGGATATCTACACCACTTAACTTATCATCAGTATTTTGTATAGCATGCTCAATGAACTACTTGGTTATGGAATATCTCAGTCATCTCCCTAAACTGAATCTGTCTTCAAGATTTTGTTGTGTATTTAAAATTTAATAGTTTTATGTTCTCTTCAGGGATGCCATTGTGAAGGCCCTGAGCAAAGAATCCATCCCAGTGAATGGCCCAGGAGGTGAATCAGGTCAGGGCATGGTCCAGTCCATAACCTACTCCCAGAACTCTTCCCCAGACACCAGTGCTGTGTTGCATGTCTCTGCCACAGAACAGGGGGCTGGTGATATGGCTGTCTCTATCGTGGAGCAAACTGACGGGGTGAGTCTAGACACTCAATCATTTTCTGTGGTGACATTGTCCAGTGTAACAATTTATGTGGGGACTTTGTCCTGCGTCTGCATTATTTTGTGCTAGGACTTTGTCCTGTATCTACATTATTTTGTGTCAGAGACTTTGTCCATTCCTGTTTCAGCATTATTTAGATTACACAAAGTAACTGTCTTCAATGGATTGAATTCAATAGGCACTTGTTAAAAATGTTTAATTGAATCTCTTAATATTGCTCCATGTATTTCTCTAAAACATTTATTTCTTTTATTCATGGTAGGATCAAGAGGATGGTATGCCTTTCCCCAGCATGCAGAGTTTGGCCGCCAAAGTTTCACCTGGGACATCGATCTTGGCCGAGACGCTGCAGTCTGCTGAAGAGGTCACCAAGGTTGTGGGGACGGGCCAGGGCTGCGCCTATCCTGCAGGATTAGATGAGTTCACTCACAAGCTGTCTGTGGACGATGCCCGTATCCTGGTGGACCTCCTCAAACTGTCAGTGGCCAGACGAGTGGCCGGGGGGAAGAAGACATTGTCTGATGTGTTGACAGCTCTTGGCAAGGCATCGTCACAGGTTGGTAAACAAGTGCTTGACCTAGATAATGGGCATTATATTTTAGATTAATAGACAGAAGTTAGACAGAAGTTAGACAGAAGTTAGACAGTTTTGTAACAAAGATGCTGTTGACCAGGTGACTGAGATGCTGCTGGAGCTCTGTGTGACAGAACTTGAAGATGTGGCCACAGACAGTGAAACTGGACGATCTGCTGCCAAACCTGTGGTCCAAGAGAGTGCTCACCCGTACACCGACGACTCCAGTCAGACAGGAGTTGTTAGAATACCTGGTAAACTCATCTGTTGTTTGATTGTGCCCCAGGGATGTTGTTTAGTTGCTCTGTTGTCTCAGCTTTTACTTTTAAACAGTTAAATAGTTATGACTCATGGCACTTAAATGTGTATTTTATTGCTCTCAGCAGTGGCAACAGTAATATAATTTATTCAGATTTAATTGAGATTTATTTATGAAGCGTTTACATTAGATAGTTGCTAAATAATAACTAAATTGTGTATCAATAAATTAATATAAATAAGGTATCAATAAATTTCAAAGAAAGTTTTTTTCTAGTACAGGCGTACACAGTTCTTTAAAACAATTAGTGAATAGTTTGTGTAGCTCAACTTCCTGGTCCACAACAGGTGCTGAAGCTTTAAGAGTAGAGTTTGACCGACACTGCTCCACCGAGAGAAGACATGATCCACTTACGATAATGGATGCCACAGGGAGAACTGTTGCAGTTAGATCAGGTCAGGGACACAGTGGATCTCAGCCGTTGTGGAATTTTTTTTCATTTTAAGTCACTTTAGACAAATAAACCAACATTTATTTTATGAACGTGTGGTACACGTGTAGAAACAAAAATTCTATAATTTCTAATGAGATTGAGCTGATTTTCAGTTTTAAAAGAAAAAACCTCTCAAAATCATCCGTGCAAAATAATTGATTTGTTTCAGTCAAAGTGGCATTCTTTATTTAATCTGATATTTTGATCAATTTCCACTGGTACTTTAACTACACTACATGATATTTTGAAGCAGCTGAACCTCCTACGAAGTCTTTGGCCATTTAAATGCTTAATGAAATGTAAATGTTTAACGATTTCAATACAATTTGAATATGTTGACACATCTGAATTTTAAGCAATGTCATTACAAATTATGCATATTGTTCTTGATGTCTTAAAAATTAAAAAAACCCACCATATCACATAGCGCATGTTCCAATTTCATTTACTCTAAAATACCTCAATGTGTCACATATCTAGGACGAGAAGGCTCAGACTGGTTCCAAGAACTGAGGATACCTGGGGATGAACTAAGATGGAAGTTTACCAGCGATGGATCTGTCAATGGCTGGGGATGGTATTTCACCGTGTATCCCATTATGCCGGCGGCGGCCCCGCTGGACACGCTATCGGACCGCACGATACTGTCTCGGCCCTCCATTGACCTTGTGACCTGCTTGCTTGACTTCAAACTGGAGGTTTCACTGGATAGGAACATCATACCACGCCTGGCTGCAGCATTGGCTGCTTGTGCGCAGCTCAGCTGTTTGGGTGAGATGTCACCTGACCAAGGGTTTTTTTTTTGGTCAAGTGAAATCTGTGATAAACATTATTACCTACATCCCTATACATTTTAATTTTCTCTATTATTTTTATTCCTTTGTTCCAGTATGGATAGAATGTGAAAAAACATAATTCAACATTGTATGTTTATGATGTATAATGTATATGATAGAATGTGACAATACATAATTTAACATGAGATGTTCATGATGCATATGATAGAATGAAAGAAAACATAATTCAACATGAGATGTTGATGAGGTGTATTGAAAGATAGTTCACATGTAAAAAAATCTACATATTGATCACATACTATCAGTCAGACTTGAACGTTATTTGATTCAATTTTATAAAATTAAAAACAAATAATGTAAATATCTGTCATAGCGGATGTCATTCTCCACATTAGGCTTGGCAAAATCTATCTCAAATTCCATTTATGAAAGTTTATTTTATTGCTTAAACCTAAAATCATCTTCTCAGGAGCCAACCAGCGCATGTGGGCCCTACACAAACTACGCAAGTTGATGTCTGCCAACTTTAGCAACTTACTCAACATCAATGCCTTGCTGTCCAGTCCAACCAGTGATAGTCCTGAGGAGATTCCCCGACCATTCCCTCTTGTAAGTGGGTGTAACACAGTGTGACAGTGCAGTGCACATGTAACATGTTGTGACAGTGTAGTGCCAACGTGTAACACAGTGTGGCAGTGTAGTGCAGCAGTCAATGATGAATACTCCTTATTTAAGTGTTTAGTTGTTTAAATTGTCTGGGCTACAAGTCAATGAAAAGCATGTTGTCTCATTGCAACAATGTGTTCATTCAGTTGTCTAATCACACGTGCATCTCTCACTTGTGACCTGACTGTCAACCCCACCATAATGCTTACAGGTAGACACACTACTACACTTGGTTCAAGGGAAAAGTTGGTGTATGTAAGACATTAAATTGGTGAGATTGGTGACAGAACATTTCTTAACACCATTTAGAATAATTAGGTCCTCTAATCCATTGGAGACTCCTGCTGAGTTTGTTCTCATACTTCTTGAATTTTTAACAAAAATTTTTTTTTGATTTTTTCCTAGTCAATGAGTGGCTCGGCCCTAGCCTCACTGGTCAAAGGTTTGCCCGAGGCCCTGCAGAGACAGTACGAGTATGAGGATTCTATAGTACGCAGTGGCAAACACTTGATGCACAGTCCATTCTTTAAGGTAGGAAATGTTCAGAGTGAATCTATAACAAAGCTGCATCATTTCCTTCAGACATTTTTTTGAATCATCAGTTCATCTCTCTGGACTAAGATTAAGTGTATGGCTTTACTGTATAACTGTTGAACTTCCACAGGTGCTTGTTGCCTTGGCGTGTGACCTGGGCCTTGACAACCTCCCGTGCTGTGCTGAGGCCCACAGGTGGGCCTGGTTCCGCCGCTACAGTAATGCCGCGAGGGTGGCCATCGCCATGGTGAAGAGACTGCCGCTACCCCTGCAGTTCACAGAGGAAGTGATGAAGAAAATACAGGACATCTCCAGTGACAGTTTTAGTATCAGTCGTCTGCATGAGAGACATGACACATTCAAGCAGGAGCAAGATGAGCAACTCTTACAGTGGATCAACAGGTCAGAGAAGTTATGGTTCTTGATGTATTTTTCATTATTGTAGAATTAAAAGTCAGAGGCGTTATGGTTCTTGGTTAATCTTTCATTTATTGTAGAATTTATCAAGTTGTAGGAGTTAAGTCATAATTGTAGAATTAATAAGTCAGAGTAGTTATTATTCTTGGTGCATCTTTTAATATTGTAAAATTAATAAATCAGAGGAGTTTTGGTTTGGTGTTTTCAACATAAGTGTTGAATTTTAATGAACTAAGGCAAGTTTTCCCAATCTGAGGTTGCACCCCTTAAAGGTATCATTTCAGGGGGGACTAATAAAAGGATTTTTCAGATAAGTTCTGCAGATCTCTTTGTAATTCAGTACAAAAATAGAATTCCCTTTTTTTTTTCAATGTTAAAAATGGATTTTACTTTTAAAGAAGGTGTGAGACTTTGTCAAACAGTGTGTAAGGGTGCGAGACTAGTTTAAAAAATGCCTAGTGGGTGTAGACCATTGATCGTTTTTGGAATCACAGAACTAATGGATATTAAGTTTTTGTGAAAGTTTTTTTGAGATGGAAATGAGTGGAACGAAGTATGGGAAAATCTGAAGAAAAGAACTGAACAAAACAATGAACAGGTCGGCAAGGAACCTTCATCAGCAAAAAAAAAAAACAACAGTAAAAACAGAATTAAATAAAAATAACACTTAGCTTAAATTTAGTATCCAAGAGATTAAATGCAGGCAAAAAGAGAAAGAGTAGAGGAAAAGTAAGTCCACTGCAATAGGTCATGGCGAGGAGGGGCAGAGAAGAGGTTTCCTCTCTTCTTTCCCTTTTTGCCTGTATTTAATCTCTCACCTTCATATTTTCTGTCTCATTCCCTTCACTGTCCTCTCGGATACACCATTTCAGCTAGGAGTTATTTTTTTATTTAATTCTGTATTTATTGTTGTTTGTTCGCTAAAATAAAGGCTTCTTGTAGATAATTTGTTGTTTTGATGCATTCTTTGTTTCACTCATTTCCTTTTTTGCTAACTTGATTGGAGGCTCTCCCCCCTGTTACCATTTTTTGGGACAGGTTTGACAATTTATTTTGCAGAAAACCAGAAGACTGGACCTTGTCCTGGGGAGGCAGTGGTCAGATTTGGGTGTGGGGTCACAATCACAGAGGTCAGTTAGGAGGTGTGGAAGGGGCAAAGGTCAAATTGCCCCTCAGCTGTGATGCCCTGGCATCACTCAGGCCTCTTCAGCTCATTGGAGGAGAACAGACATTATTTGCTGTGACTGCTGATGGCAAGGTGAGAATCCCTGACCCTGTACCCATCTGTGTTTGCATATGACCTACTTAGGGGCAATAACTGATGTGATATTTAACCGTATGAAACCATATTCTGAATGTATCAGCCCAGTGTGTAAACGAATCCATGCCCCCCCCCCCATTTATATGTTTGATAATAAAGAGACAACAGGGTCTATTTTACATCCTGTTGCTGGTTTTTATGAAAGTCAAGGGCATAAAGGGATCATCTCCCTTGTTACTATGAAAATAATAAGATTACTTTCTTCTTTTGAAGTCTTTTATAATAAAGTTTATTATAATATTGGACTGCCAGCAAAGAAAAGATTGAATAGACAAAATTACAACATCTAATAATCAAAGAATTTGGTTTCCTTGCATGTCTGTTTGTGTACATTTTCCTTAGGGATGACTTAAGGACCAGTAGCCCAGAGTTCAGAGGGTTAAGTCTCTTGACCCAAGTACCAGCTAAAGTATAAATGACCAATTGATGTTTCATCTGCATCTGGTGTAAATAAGACATAAGAGTCATTTAAAGCAGGTCTGCACAACATACGGCCCGTGTGCCAGCACCCAATTTGCAGCCCGCGAAGTACAAAATATTATTTTTTTTTATTATTTTCTTAATAGCTTCCCCCCCCACGTCCTATTTTCTTTCGGCCTGCACAAGTTTTTCGTAAAGTATACCGGCCCGCCTTACATTTTGGTGCAGACCTGGTTTGAAGGAATTAATTTTCTTTTTTATTGTTTCCCCTGTTCATATCCAATTAGAATGTCATATTTTAAAAATATGTTATTCTTATAGCAAGTGGTTATAGCTTTAACACATCTTATTTATCTGTGTCTGTATTTATGTATCGCTTGCTTGCAGGTTTACGGTACAGGTTATGGAGCTGGAGGTCGACTGGGAGTGGGTGGGACAGATTCTGTAGCCACACCCACGCTGCTGGAATCTATTCAACACGTCTTCATCAAGAAACTGGCTGTGAACTCCGGAGGGAAGCACTGCCTGGCGTTGTCTGCGGAGGGAGAGGTCTACTCTTGGGGAGAGGGGGAGGATGGGAAACTAGGCCATGGCAACAGGAGGTTTGTTGACATGTTCCTAGGGAAAATCTGCGAAGGAAATGATTATTTACAGTTAATTTGACAATATTTCCTTTAACAAAGATGAGGTCCAATAAAGTTTAAATGATGAAAAGATAGTTTTAAATAAAAATGCAATGAATTAAACAAAACAAATTTGATTATTTAAATGCTGGTAGAGTATTAGTTGTGTCTGCAACATAAGTCTGATGTGGACAACTTCTCGGCCCTCCCTATCATTAAACATTATGCCAATCAATGACATGACCCAAGGGTCCTCAAAACTAGAACACTGTGAGCTGCAACTGCTTTGAATTAAAACAGTGTCCCCCATAAATTGTTCTAGAATTTCTTCAAAACTGGTTTTAATCCTGTTTTCAGCCCTTGTGATCGGCCGCGTGTGATAGAATCTCTACGGGGAAAAGAGGTGACAGATATTGCTGCGGGGGGAGCTCACTCTGCCTGCATCACAAACACTGGAGAGCTGTACACGTGGGGCAAAGGTCGTTATGGCAGACTGGGACATGGAGATTCGGAGGATCAGTCCAGGCCTAAATTGGTAATTAATAATCATTGAAGAGTTCGTTAAAATTCAATTGTTTTCTAAATATAGGTTTATCATTAGAATGCACACAATCTTTAGTTTGCCCAACAATCTAGATGTTACAACACTAGTTAACCTGTGAATCCTTTGTCCATCAGCTTGAAGCACTGAAAGAGTACAGGGTGACAGATGTGGCTTGTGGCAGTGGAGATGCTCAGACGCTGTGTATAACAGCTGATGACAGCGTGTGGTCATGGGGAGATGGAGATTATGGCAAACTCGGTCGGTCACTGCTCACTGGCTGTTTCATTTAAAGAGACATAAAACTGTTTTTTTTCACATTTTGTCTAAGAATAACCTTGAAATAATACAGATTTATATTGTGACATTAGGTCCACCTCTTAGTTTTAATGAACTAGTCAAAGCTAATTAGCTATCCTAAAGCTATCAGAAGTGTATTTATCTAGATCTCTCATTCCTTTATTTAAAATACTTTCGTATGTAAGTTGCACTCTATAACATATTTATATCCATGTGCCCCAAATTTATCTCCCTAATTATATCTACCTAACTTAAATCTCTCTCCGTTGGCTGATGCCGTCAGGCCGAGGTGGAAGCGACGGTTGCAAAGTGCCAATGAAGGTGGAGGCCCTGCAGGGCCTTGGTGTCATCAAGGTGGAGTGTGGCTCCCAGTTCTCAGTTGCCCTCACCAAATCTGGAGCTGTTTACACCTGGTCAGTAATGGTCCTGTGACCTGGATTGTGGGCCCCCCCGAGTGGCATCACGGCCTCGAGCGTATAAAGTAGAATGTCAGCAAACACTGGGTCTGGCTAATGTTTGCTTTACATCCCACTTAACATAGCCACCAATGCAAACTTTCAATTGCAGGATTTTCTTGTTTTACTTATTTTCTCCCTTTTATGCATTTTGGATCGTTTGACAAAAGGTTTCTTTAAAATAAATTAATAACCGGCTAAAAAAAAAAAAACAACCACCAAGAAATGTTATCTGTATAAAGTCTATATTGAATGTTGTATACTACTAATGGAGAACTAATTCTAGCTATTTCCCTTGATTATAGTGCAAAGCAATAAACACTTTTAAATGGTCTTCCATTAGGGGCAAGGGAGATTATCACAGACTTGGTCATGGAACTGATGATCACGTGAGACGGCCAAGGAGAGTAACGGCCCTCCAGGGAAAGAAAGTGATTGACGTAGCTTGTGGGTCACTCCACTGTGTTGCTTGTACCGAGACAGGTAGGTCTGGTCGACACCACAATAAATGTTAGCACCTTGGCTGCATGACCTTAAATATTCATTTGTGTTAAGGGGCGGCTTTCCGGCCCTTAGGCCTCAGTGGCATTATGGCAGAATCTCTCACAGTCAACAAAACAACATTTGCAATGGTGCTGGTGAATTTAACTCTTCTCATCAAGGAGTACAAAAAGCCTATTTATAAATAGGAATGTCATACGCTTGTTTGGTTGAGGTTTTGTGGCTGCGTCCTTTATTTTACGCTTTTCTTGAAAATGAGTGCTTTGTTTGACAGTAGATTTATGGTCGATGACATTTGCCCTTCTAGAATGGCTTCAAACTGCAAGTATGTCGCCTGTTAATGTCAACAGTAATGAATATGATTCAGAGATAGATAATGGAAATTAAAGTGATGTTGATATTGAATTTGTCCAACATTTTGATGCCCAAATGGACCAGAAGATGCAGATGACAAAATGTTAATAGATCTGACCTATGACATTGATGAATTTTGTAGGTGTAATTAATTATTGGTCCTAATGAATAATTATTTTAATTAAAATTTCATCTTTTCTCAACAATTATCAGTAATTAAATTTTATGACTGGTTGAATGATAGACTTTTTTATAAATTCATTGTTAAAGTCAGCAACTCTGAACAAAATTGAGATATTTCCCTTTGCGTAATACTGAAGGTATTTTCTTAATGGACCCCATTTCCCTTTGCTTGGTACTGTCTTCTTCTGTCAAGACTTCATAATGAGGCGCGCATTTCTGGAATTTGAACTTTGCTGGTATACTTCTTATCTGACAGACAGGACTCGGCATATTGTTGTGAAGCAAGCATCTACCTTTACCTACTGTATGCCACAGGACAAGGCATATTGTAGTGAAGCAAGCATCTACCTTTACCTACTGTGTGCCACAGGACAAGGCATATTGTAGTGAAGCAAGCATCTACCTTTACCTACTGTGTGCCACAGGACTCAGTTTTAGGACCCATCCTGTTTTCCACACACACTAGTCAGCAGGGCAGAATTATTGAAAGTCATTCTATATCCCGAAAACTATTTGTGGATGACACAGAACTGTGCAAGAGTTTCAACCCTGATCCTTTGGACTGCGCTGCTGCTGTGCAAGCTGTCGAGGACTGCTGTCTTGTGGTGAAATCATGGAAGGCATTACACAGGCTTAAATTAAATGGCGATAAGGCAGAGCAATTATATGTGGTTCTGACGCCAATATTTCGAAGGTTGCCATCACATCAATAAAAGTTGGTGCTTATGACATATCCTTGTCAAAGAAATTAGAGACCTTGGCTTCTACACCGGCAGGAAACTTACACTGATTCCTCATATCAGTTCTGTGGTCAGGGCTTGATTCTGTCATCTACGCTCTCTGGGTCAGCTGTGTCCTCAGCTTAGTAAGAGAACTGCCAATGCCACAGCGGTCACTCTAATCCAGTCAAGATTAGATTACTGTAACGGTTGTCTGTGGGGTTTACCTCAGAACCAAACTCAGAGACCCAGAAGGTACAAAATACTGCAGCATCCATTGTAAAGCGGATAAAAAAATCTGACCACGTCACCCCAGTTCTTAAAGATCTCCACTGGCTTCCTGTGAGTGAAGGCATTAACCACAAAATTCTGTCTCTAGTGTAGAGCTGTATGGAAGGCTCTGCATCTGAGTATCTTAAAGAAATTCTATCCAAACAAGAATCCTTTAAAAACACAGAAAGAAGTCATACGGAGTGCGCTCTTCAACACAGTCCTTCTTGAGAGTTCCCAGTATGGATGGACACAGAAAGAAGTCGTACGGAGTGCGCTCTTTTAAAGCTGTAGCGCCTAAATTATGGAACAGTTTCCCTTGGTCTTTGAGGGAAATTAAAAATGATAAAATATTTAAGAGCCATTTGAAGACTTTTATCTTCAAAAAGATATGCAAGCGTAATGTAAGTAATCAATCATCATACTGAAGGTAATTTCTTAACGGGCACCATGCTACCAAAAGATTTATTGTGCAACACAGCTAAAACCTGCATCAACAACAAGCTTGATGAGACTATGCAAACATTCATGGACTATTTCAGGAGAAGTCTTCACATGGGGAGACAATGATGAGGGACAACTTGGGGATGGGACCACAAATGCCATCCAGAGACCCAGATTGGTGGCTGCTTTACAGGGTGAGAAAATAAAATTGAAACATGTAATAATCAGTCTGATAATGTAAACTATTAGGTGGCCGCCCTACAAAGTGAGACAATACATTTATAACATGTAATGGTCAGTCTGATAATGTCAACTTGAAGATGTAGGGAACGTAGTAAATCAATGTTAAATTGGTAAAATTACAAAATTCATTGTCTATTATTTATTTTTTAACACTAATAAAGATCAATACTCGGAGGTCGAGATTCTATCTCTTAGGACCTCTGGCCGTGAAACATAGCCTAGTAGTCCCTGGGGACTCCGGCCATGCAACTCGGCCTTGAGTAACAGGGTTTAGGGCAGGTTGCTTCCACTCATGAGAGGACAGTTTTGCGTCACAGCCCCCCTTGCCCATTGAGTCTTACAGTCGGGACGTGGGGTTGGAACAGTTTTGCTTCCTCTCCGGAGATGACGTTGCGTTGTCACCTCCACCGTCCAGGGAGTCGTGCCTTCCTTGGTGTGGGACGGCTTTGCCACCCCCACCGCCCAGGGAGCCGTCATTGTCTATTATTTATTTTTTAACACTAAAAGATTTTTTTAATTTAATTAAAACCCCATAGAGAAAATATCATTTCATAGCTTTTATTTTTTATTAATTTTTCAGAATTAGTGAATTAATCATTTAAAATTGTCAACAAATTTATGTTAGCATAGTGTAACATTTTTATTCTTTTCCTGATTTGCCTATTTTCATAAAGATAAAAATTTCAGCATAGAGCCGAGAGCAAATATAATACTTCTGAAGTTTGGGCTTATGAATGAGTCTTTAACTCTGTAACAAAATCAACTAATTTTCTGCCCTTTTTTACACCTCAGCTTGACATCTAGTTTTCTTGCTTTGTCCAGGTAAAAAAATAAATAGGGTTGCATGTGGCTCAGCTCACAGCTTAGCCTGGTCTACACACAAGCCGGTCAGTGCTGGACGTCTGCCTGTTTCTGTTCCTATGGAGTACAACCATCTACAGGTGAGTTCATAGATCAGGGGGTAAGGCTAGAATTAGGGGGTGAGGTTTGAATGGCTAGAGATGGAGGGCTGGAGTTATTTCCAAAGCATGTTTATTATTGCTAGGTTCTTTGTTGAATTTTAAAATATAATGTTTCAATAGTTCCCAAACCAGACTCATAGGCCCTATTCAATTTAATAATTTGGATCAGCTTTTAGGACAACTAAGTTGTAGTCCTTTTTTTTTAATATTGAAAGAAATCAATGTTAGCCCTTCACTGGGGAGCATTGATGTTCTATGACCAGATCTACATGTGAAGGGGAGCATTGATGCTTTATGGACATTCCTATGACCAGATCTACATTTTTTATGACTGGAATTTATGTTTGACTTATAACAATTAAAATGATCACAAAAAGGATTTTCTTTTTCTTGATTTACATTTTTGGAATGTTGAAACATATTTGAATAAGGAGCAAGAGTGTCCTTGTTGCAGTTGAGTCTAGTGAAACATAGTTGAATTGTAAGCAATGGTGTCTTTTTTAAAATTGCAGGGTATTGAGATGTGGTTGAATTGTAAGCAATGGTGTCTTTTTTACAATTGCAGGGTATTGAGATGTGGTTGAATTGTAAGCAATGGTGTCTTTTTTACAATTGCAGGGTATTGAGATGTGGTTGAATTGTAAGCAATGGTGTCTTTTTTACAATTGCAGGGTATTGAGATGTGGTTGAATTGTAAGCAATGGTGTCTTTTTTACAATTGCAGGGTATTGAGATGTGGTTGAATTGTAAGCAATGGTGTCTTTTTTACAATTGCAGGGTATTGAGATGTGGTTGAATTGTAAGCAATGGTGTCTTTTTTACAATTGCAGGGTATTGAGATGTGGTTGAATTGTAAGCAATGGTGTCTTTTTTACAATTGCAGGGTATTGAGATGTGGTTGAATTGTAAGCAATGGTGTCTTTTTTACAATTGCAAGGTATTGAGATGTGGTTGAATTGTAAGCAATGGTGTCTTTTTTACAATTGCAGGGTATTGAGATGCCGGTGCTAAGAAACAGACTTGTTCTACTCCACCATTTCTCTGAGCTCTTCTGTCCTTGCATCCCGATGGTCCACCTACAGGAAAACGGACAGAATCCAGTCAAGGAGGAAATAGCTACAGGACTTGATTCACTCAGAGGAATCCTCGTCTCATCAGCTAAGGTTGGCTTATAAAAGACATGGATGTTGCTGGGCAGTCATACAAAACTGTTTGCCTTAGTTTTCAGGGGTGGGGGAGTGTGTGCTTTGTGAAATAAGGGCTTTTCTGGTTACTGATGTTTTTAAAAAAATTTCTTTGAGCTCTGAGCTCCATACCCCAAGCAGTCAGAGTAAACTACATGAGTTGAATGGTTTACCCTGAGCTCCATACCCCAAACTGTCTGAGTCAGTTACATGGAGTTGAATGGTTTACCCTGAGCTCCATGCCCCAAACAGTCAGAGTCAGTTACAAGAGTTGAATGGTTACCCTGAGCTCCATACCCCAAACAGTCAGATTCAGTTACAAGAGTTGAATGGTTTACCTTGATGTCTGATTGCAGGAGGCTGCATTCCGTAAGGTTGTCCAAGCAACAATGGTGAGAGACAAGCAGCATGGACCAGTCATAGAACTCAACAGGATACAGGTGAGTTTCTAGGGCCTGATCCAACAGCGTTTAGATCTCTCTCTCTCTCTCTCTCTCTCTCTCACTGGCTTTGGCAATCCCAATTCATACAATGCTTTTTTTAACAATTTAAAAAAAAACACATTGCATTTAAATGTTTAGTGTTAAATTATTAGTCCCCCAACGTATTGTTCCCCCAACATATTGGTCCTATTAACATATTGGTCCCCTAACAATTTGGTGCCCTAACATATTGGTCCCCCTATCATATTGGTCCTCCTAACATATTGGTCCTCTAACATATTGGTGCCCTAACATATTGGTCCCCCTAACATATTGTCCCCTAACATATTGGTCCCCCTAACATATTGTCCACTAACATATTGATCCTCCTAACATATTAGTCTCCCTAACATATTGGTCCACCTAACATATTGGTGCCCTAACATATTGGTCCCCCTAAACCAATTGGTGCCCTAACATATTGGTCCTATTAACATATTGGTCCCCTAACAATTTGGTGCCCTAACATATTGGTCCCCCTATCATATTGGTCCCCCTATCATATTGGTCCTCCTAACATATTGGTGCCCTAACATATTGGTCCCCCTAACATATTGGTCCTCCTAACATATTGTCCCCTAACATATTGGTCCCCCTAACATATTGTCCCCTAACATATTGATCCTCCTAACATATTAGTCTCCCTAACATATTGGTCCACCTAACATATTGGTGCCCTAACATATTGGTCCCCCTAAACGTATTGGTGCCCTAATATATTGGTCCCCCTAACATATTGGTCCTCCTAACATATTGTTCCTCTAACATATTGGTGCCCTAACATATTGGTCCCCCTAACATATTGGTCCTCCTAACATATTGTCCCCTAACATATTGGTCCCCCTAACATATTGGTCCACCTAACATATTTTTCCTCCTAAATGTATTGGTGCCCTAACATATTGGTCCCCCTAACATATTGGTCCACCTAACATAGTTTTCCCCCTAAACATATTGGTGCCCTAACATATTGGTGCCCTAACATATTGGTCCCCTTAACATATTGGTCCCCCTAACATATTGGTCCCCCTAACATATTGGTCCACCTAACACATTAGTCCCCCTAACTTATTGGTCCACCTAATATATTATCCCCCTAAAACGTATTGGTGCCCTAACATATTGGTCCCCCTAACATACTGGTCAATAATTTCTAAGTTTTACGTAATGTAAGTCTATAAAGTTAATTGAACAGTTTCTGATATACTAGATTGGAGCATAATTTGTTCAGGTCCATGTTATTCTAGGATTCAGTGATTGTCTGCATGACAGTTTCAGGTCCATGTTATTCTAGGATTCAGTGATTGTCTGCATGATAGTTTCAGGTCCATGTTATTCTAGGATTCAGTGATTGTCTGCATGACAGTTTCAGGTCCATGTTATTCTAGGATTCAGTGATTGTCTGCATGACAGTTTCAGGTCCATGTTATTCTAGGATTCAGTGATTGTCTGCATGACGGTTGAGAAATTAAACAACCCCCCTAAAAACTAATTTTTTCTTATAAAATATTTTAAAATGTAGGATCAAGAAATGGAGGGAAAGGGGGGGGGGGTCTAAAAATTTGGCAGAACACGCATTCAAGTAACACACTTCATGAGAATCCCATTAGTGCTTCCCTCTCCCAAGGCTCGCAACCGCACATTTTTACTTGCTTTTGAACTATATTAATATTTTAATTCCCACCAACTTTTACACCACAGATTTATTTCACCAACAATTTTAGAAAAACAAAAGAAAACATTACGCACCAAGCACTCTTGTGATATTTTAAAAAAAAGAATCTCATTTAGAGCAGTTACAGGGAATTTCTTTTTATCTTCCCTTGAAAAACAGTAAATACTGATTTTTGGGTGTTGGGGCTGAAAATTTTAAAGGATGTGTTGCCGGCGGCAGCAAGTCTATATGCCAAGTTTCAGCTCGATAGGGTGATGGGAAGTGGGTCAATAAGTCATCCAAAAGATTTTGCCAGTTGGCCAGTCCGCACCCTTTGAACAAAAGCGAAGTTAATATAAAGGCTTTAAAAGAAAGGATATGTTTCTTTGTGCGCCAGGTGAAGAGGTCCCGGGGAAAAGGTGGCCTGGCCGGTCCAGACGGTCTGAAGTCTGTGTTTGGCCAGATGTCCCAGAGGTTGTCTCTCCTGACTTCGGAGAGTCTAATGTTACCACACAGAGTTTGGAAAGTCAAGTTTGTTGGTGAGTAGCAAATAATCAATTTTGTTGGTGAGTAGCAAATAATCAAGTTTGTTGGTGAGTAGCAAATAATCAAGTTTGTTGGTGAGTAGCAAATAATCAAGTTTGTTGTAGTAGCAAATAATCAAGTTTGTTGGTGAGTAGCAAATAATCTTGTTGGTAGTAGCAAATAATCAAGTTTGTTGGTGAGTAGCAAATAATCAAGTTCGTTGGTGAGCAGCAAATAATCAAGTTTGTTGGTAGGTATCAAGTCTCTTTGTAAGTAGCAATTTCTTGGTCTTGATTATGTTCCTGTCATCCTTTTGATCCAATACAATATCTCTCTAAAATAATCAAATCATGTGTGTCAACATTTTTGGTATTGTTAAGTCTGTGTAAATGGCATAAATTGTCTACCATTACCACCAATAATCCACTTGTCCCAGGTGAGGGAGTCGATGACTGTGGTGGTGGCTACAGTGAGTCCATTGTGGAGATGTGTGAGGAACTGCAGAATGGATCAGTCTCGCTGCTGATTGTGACGCCCAACGGCAGAGATGAATCGGGGGCCAACCGTGATTGCTTCCTGCTGAACCCCAGCCTACAGCAACCTGTCCATCAGAGCATGTTTACATTCCTGGGTGAGTTCCACATCCTGGTTATTGGTAACTGACAAAGTTTACAATCCTGGGTGAGCTCAACATGGTGGGTATAGGTCACTGACATGTCAACATTCAAAAGTTGTTTTATATTCTAGCACAGCCATTGTTGCTTCCCAAATATATTTCAGGCTAAGTCCAACCACTATACCTCCATGTAACCACTATACATACCTCCATGTAAGCACTATACCTCCATGTAAGCACTATACCTCCATGAAAGCACTATACATACCTCCATGTAAGCACTATATCTCCATGAAAGCACTATACATACCTCCATGTAAGCACTATACCTCCATGTAAGCACTATACCTCCATGAAAGCACTATACATACCTCCATGTAAGCACTATACCTCCATGAAAGCACTATACATACCTCCATGTCAGCACTATACCTCCATGAAAGCACTATACATACCTACATGTAAGCACTATACCTCCATGAAAGCACTATTCATACCTCCATGAAAGCACTATACATACCTCCATGAAACCACTACACCTCCATGTAAACACTACACCTCCATGTAAGCACTATACCTCTATGTAAGTGCTATACCTCTATGTAAGTGCTATACCTCCATGTAAGCACTATACCTCCATGTAAGCACTATACCTCCATGTAAGCACTGTACCACCATGTAAGCACTATGATGTAAGCACTGTACCTCCATGTAAGCACTTTACCACCATATCACCATGTAAGCGCTGTATCACCATGTAAGCACTATATCACCTTGTAAGCACTATACCACCATGTAAACTCTGTACCACCATGTAAGCACTAAACATGCCTCCATGTAAGGACTATACATACCTTCATGTAAGCACTATACCTTCCTCCATGTCCAGTAGATACATCTTATAAATACTTTTGATCTGCTGTTTCAGGTATTCTCATTGGTATAGCCATCAGGAGTGGCAGCCCTTTGAGTTTAAACATCGCAGAGGCGACCTGGAAGCAGCTGGCAGGCATGCCCCTTGGGATATCAGACCTGTCAGAGATTGACAAGGACTTCATTCCAGGTACACATCAGTGTAATGAATGGGTCCCTGGGACAAAAATGAACTCTGTTATGATTTTAAGGTGTGACTAAATGTTAACAATTGTAACAGAACAAACAGAGGGTGAAGATAAATTGTAACAGAACAAACAGAGGGTGAAGATAAATTGTAACAGAACAAACAGAGGGTGAAGATAAATTGTAACAGAACAAACAGAGGGTGAAGATAAATTGTAACAGAACAAACAGAGGGTGAAGATAAATTGTAACAGAACAAACAGAGGGTGAAGATAAATTGTAACAGAACAAACAGAGGGTGAAGATAAATTGTAACAGAACAAACAGAGGGTGAAGATAATCTGACTGTCTCTGAATGAGTTTGATACAAATTTGTTGAATTTTTATTTGAATATATTCAAACTGAGGACTAAATGAACACAATGGAAATCCCCGCTGATTGGATTTTTATTTGAATATATTCAAACTGAGGACTAAATGAACACAATGGAAATCCCCGCTGATTGGATTTTTATTTGAATATATTCAAACTGAGGACTAAATGAACACAATGGAAATCCCCGCTGATTGGATTTTTATTTGAATATATTCAAACTGAGGACTAAATGAACACAATGGAAATCCCCGCTGATTGGATTTTTATTTGAATATATTCAAACTGAGGACTAAATGAACACAATGGAAATCCCCGCTGATTGGATTTTTATTTGAATATATTCAAACTGAGGACTAAATGAACACAATGGAAATCCCCGCTGATTGGATTTTTATTTGAATATATTCAAACTGAGGACTAAATGAACACAATGGAAATCCCCGCTGATTGGTCTTGTTTCTATTAAAAAACATCCTTGAGAGGAACGTTAAAATATCTTTAAACATTTCTAACAGATTGTTAACTCTGCCAGGATTAGGTGAGTTTGACTGGGGGATAACAATCTTTGTGTTGGTTAAATAAAGAAATGCACTTCTTTTACAGGTCTGATGTGCATCAAAGAGATGGAGGATGACGCCCTGAGAGGGGCAGAGATGCCCTTCAGCATTCCCAGTGCCACCGGGCAGGAGGTGCATCTGAGCCACAAGTACAGTAGAATCACCCCTGAGAACAGGGCGGAGTATGTCAAGCTGGCCATGGACCACAGGTGGGATATCTTACCTGTAACTTTGTTGTGTAGACAGGAAATCTTATAGATCACAGTATTCAGTTTGATGTCAAGTGATAGAAAATCTCCCAATGTCGTAGTCTGATATATTTCAAACTGGCATCAAGACATTTTGTTAATGAGTTGATAAATCATTTTGCCATAATGTGGAGGGAATTGTTAGTTTCAGATGTAAGAATCAATATTATCAGTATTTGTAAACAAAGATGTGATCACCTAGATGACACGCTCTCCATTTATGGAGATTCCTCAAATTTTGGGTCAGAGATTGGCCTGCTCAGCCATCCCCACACCAACAGGCACTGAATCAGTCCCAGCAACCCTCAGATGACCACAGTGGTTCTCATCAAAGTTGAATGATGACACAAACCCTATTCAATTTAAAAATAAATGAAGTCCTATAAAGTTGAATGAATGAGAAGTAACTGTATTTGTGAAGGACAAGAGGACAATCTGTTTTAATGTCAAGTGTTTGTTTAGTTCATGAGATGCACAACAACAAAACTATGTTTGATTTCAGACTACATGAGTTTGATGAGCAGGTGAGGTGGGTGAGAGAGGGTATGGCCAAGGTGATACCTGTACCACTGCTGTCACTGTTCACAGGATATGAGCTGGAGACTATGGTCAGTTGACGGCTGCACTTTTAGTAGATCATTATTTAAAAGCCCTAGAAATATCTTAATGTTATATGATATGATAAACTGTATTGTAAGAACGTACTCAGAGAATATAGCATGTTTGTAATAAGGTCAAATATTGAACTAAATTATATCCAAACAAATTGCTTCCCATAGAATGAATTTCACTGTTCAACCATGTAACCAATGGTTTTGTTTAATATACATATATATATACATATATATATATATTGTTACTGCTGTATTTGATGTTTAACATCTGATTGCAGGCATGTGGCAGTCAGGACATCCCCCTTAGTCTCCTAAAGTCAGTGGCCACATACAAGGGTATAGAACCCAACGCTCCACTGATCCAGTGGTTCTGGGAGGTCATGGACGAGTTCACCAATGCTGAGAGGTCATTGTTTCTACGCTTTGTTTGGGGCCGCACACGGCTCCCCCGCACCATCGCTGATTTCAGAGGAAGAGATTTTGTTCTTCAGGTTGGTTGAAAGAGTTGATTTGATAACTTCAGTGATTCTTTCCCCTTCTATCCCCAACTTCAGTGATTCTTTTCCCCTTCCATCCCCAAGAGGTAATTTTAAATGTTTGAACTAATTTAAAACCTATGACGAAGGAAATGGGCGAAACAAAGTATGGGAAAACTTGAAAAAAGAATGCAACAAAACAATGAAGGTGTCATCAAGAAGCCTACATCAGCAAACAAGCAACAGTAAAAACAGAATTAAATAAAACTAGCACTGTTGTATGAAGAATCTTTCGTAAGGGATGAACTAGCCATTGGTTAAAAGGTTAATGAATTGGACATGTTGTTCTTTGGAACAGGCCTCAACACAATGGCTTCATTTCATTAATGTTATTAGAAAAATAATGATCCACTGTTTTTTAACTACATTTATAGCATACCACATTTTACTATAGTTATAGCATAACACATTTTACTATAGTTATAGCATACCACATTTTACTATAGTTATAGCATACCACATTTTAATATAGTTATAGCATACCACATTTTAATATAGCTATAGCATACCACGTTTTACTATAGTTATACATAGCATATTTAACTATAGTAATAGGATACCACATTTTACTATAATTATAGCATATCACGTTTACTATAGTTACAGCATACCACATTTAACTATAGTTATAGTATACCACATTTAACTATAGTTATAGCATACCATGTTTAACTATAGTTATAGCAAACCACAAAGTGGAAATTCAAATATATTTATTGCATATAATTTGTTATAAGTAAACGTCCTGCATAAAAAGATTGTAAAATTCCATCTGTTTTATTGTTCTATGAAGGATATGACTCCAATGAAATGTCCAATGGCTTTCATAGTTCTCAAACTCAAAACTGTGGTAGAAAATGATAGAACCTGACACTTCTTGTCTTCCCTTGCATCGTCACAATGATAGAACCTGACACTTCTTGTCTTCCCTTGCATCGTCACAATGATAGAACCTGACACTTCTTGTCTTCCCTTGCATCGTCACAATGATAGAGCCTGACACTTCTTGTCTTCCCTTGCATCGTCACAATGATAGAACCTGACACTTCTTGTCTTCCCTTGCATCGTCACAATGATAGAACCTGACACTTCTTGTCTTCCCTTGCATCGTCACAATGATAGAGCCTGACACTTCTTGTCTTCCCTTGCATCGTCACAATGATAGAACCTGACACTTCTTGTCTTCCCTTGCATCGTCACAGGTCCTGGACAAGTACAACCCTCCAGACAACTTCTTGCCCGAGAGCTACACATGTTTCTTCCTCCTCAAGATGCCCCGCTACTCATGCCAGGCCGTGCTCCGTGAGAAGCTGAAGTACGCCGTCCACTTCTGCAAGTCCATTGACACGGATGATTATGCCAGAGTGGCCCTGACGGGCGATGCACTAGATGAGGACACACCGGAGGCCAGCGAGGTGCAGCAGATCGACAGTATGGAGAGTGAGGGAGAAATCATCGACTCTGATGCTAGTTAAATTCAAGGGGTGAACTCGAGGAAGTCTGCAGCAGTCTTGTGTACAGTGACTTAGACCAAATGGTATTCTGAGGAGTTAGGGAGGATTCATTGATTTGAATTGTAGAGTTTGTATTGGTGATAAAGGGGGCTGTCATTGATTTTAAAAGTATTTTCAAGTTTGTGAAGACATTGAATTGATTTTACTTTTGCTATTGATTTATTATGCTTTAAAATTTAGTATTTACAAAATATGATTCTATTTTTAGACATGTTTTATTAGAAATGTAAAGCCCATCTGATTTTTTAAGTCTTTGAAATTCTGGAAACACTGTCAAATTATGTATTAGATACATGGAAGAAATATGAATGTACAAATTAAGTTGTGTAATACGTATGTTAAGTTTTCCCTAAAAAAAAAAAATGAATGCCACGTTAAGCTATTGTAACAGTGTGTGTCTCCAGTCATCACCTACCACAAACCCATGTTGATAAACTGTCCCGATGATTAACACCTGACCACATAAGCCCCCTGACACACCACTTCAATACCTGGTGGCCTGGGTGTTTACCAATCTAGCTTGACCGGTGAGTCATGAGGGACATGACATTTGACAACAGTAAGACGACATGTTTCAGCCATGACAGCTTCGTTACTCTTTGTTCATTCATCCATTCGTCACCGCCCCACCCCCTTTTTTGTTTTGGCAGTTTTTTCTTGGACCTCTTGTCTAACTTGAGCTAATGGAAATAATTAACAACGTGAGACCCTTTGTGCTATGAGTTTTAGTCGTGAATTTGTTGAGTATATGATGCACCACTCTACTTATCTGAAATGTATGTATACAAGTGAAGAATGTATACAAGTTGCTTCCTAGATGTGGCTCAGGCTGTACGTCAGCAGTGATTATATCATTCATGATACTCATCTTCAAATCATTTATGATAATCATTTTTTAACCATTCATCATAATCATCTTTAAATCATTGCTGGTGATCGTCCAGAAAGGCGTGTGAAAATGTAAACTGACCAGATTTCCCCACAATCCTCCACTAAAAACTTGTCGGCAATAAATTATTTTTAAAAAGTCATTTTATTTAATGTATTAAAAAGAAGTCATGTGTTACGTAATATATTTATGTCTTGACTGTGCATGTATGTATATAATAAGCTTCTGTGCTTGAAATCTTGATACAGCAACCGATACATTCTCAGGTCCTACCATCAGGCAACTGATATACTTTTAAGCTCTCCTATATTCTTTTTAAAAATTCACAGAAATTTGGATGACGACAAATTGTTGTATTTGTATTTTTGTGCTAATGAACAAATTGCTCTTCAACTCTGGAAATATAAGAGTTGATGAAGTTTTGAAATTTTTTTATCAAAACTTTGTTGTTTTTTTTTTTGTAACCTAAGGATTTTGACAGAAAAGAATTTTGAAAGTGTTGAAAGTGTTTGACGACTCGGTTCAACAATGAAACGAAAATTGTATTTGGCTTAACGCAGGTTTTACAGTAAATGTAACTTAACTTATACTCAGCCCTAACAACTGGTTTTTACAGTAATGCTCAATTTGAGCTCATTTCAGTTTTTTTTTTTTAATTTTAATGCTCACATCAAAGCTCCGACACAATGCTCACTCTTTGCTCATAGGTCAGGTCTGTCAGTCCAAGCACCACTCATTTATCAGTCAGATATTTTCTTTATTCAGATTTTTACAGAAAACCTAAATCTAGGCAAATATGGACATTAAAGAATTCACAGATTTTATTATTAGTCACTTCACATATGACATAGTATTAAAATAATTTATTCATATTTCTTGAAATTCACTTATAAAAAATTATAATTATTTAATAAATAAATTTATTTAACTTCAATATTTCTTAAAATGTTTAATTGATATTTGACAGATACATTTTGTGTCATGAGATGTTGGTTCTAGTAAAACAACTTAACTGGGGCATTATGTTTGCATTTGGGGGTGCCAAAGGCATATGTTGAGAACCCCCTATTTTAAGTGTTGTTTTTGAAGTTGTGACAAGAACAAATCCCAATTCTCATTTTGGCCACATCGTCAGTGTTTCCATTGTCAGTGTTTCCATTGTCCTGCTAACAACAAGGCTTTTGTAATACTTAAGTGTCTTGTCTTGTAGTGTTTTATGGTTTCACATCTCTTGGTCACATTTTTTGCTATGCCTGTAACTGTAATCAAATGTATGTCACATATACATCATGTCACATGACATTGACATTTAGTCATCAAGGAAATCCTATCACATGTCATCATTATTTTATAGAAATATGTCGATGTTTTTTTTCATCTGTTAAGCAGCAAACAATAATTTCAAGGTTGTTAAAAATATCTATAAATCAATAGACTTTTAAAATGTAGTAAATTTACCCTTTAGTGTAGCGTTCCCAAGATGGTAGTCTGCTAACCAGCACTGGTCCACGAGCCTTACACTGCCCGTCCGCAAATCATGAATATTTATGGTCGAATAAAGCTAAAATATAATTAATAAATGTGGCACCGGTCCTCGGAGCATTCCCAAAGCTAGTCCACCAGTCAGTGGAGAAATTTTGAAACCCGTCCACCGGTCCACGATCACTGCCTCCAAACCCTTGTCAGGGTTCTCCCTGCCAGTAAACGGTGAGATGGGAAGGTAGTTGATAGGCCAAGTTAAAATTAACCACAGCATAGTTAATAACGAGAATTCTGTCTAGTAACTAGTAAATATCACTGATCAATTAGTGAGTGCTGACTGTTGCAAACAATCTAAGTGTTTCTCTGTGAATAGTCATTAGTACAAACAAAAATTTTAATTTAAAAAAAAAAGTTAATAAATTCTCTTAATAATATCTATATATATATATATATGGCATGATGTCGTGTGCAAATGTGTGGTGAGATTTTTCATGCATGCTCAGCTGGTTTTACATATTTATTCTGCTTTATAAGTCAGTTGTTGTATTCTCAGTGTAGGGTATGACGAACTGATCAGTAGGAGGTCTTGTTGCTATGCCATGGGTGTGATGCTGTCGCTATGATATGTGATGATGTCACTATGATATGTGATGCTGCCATTTTGTGTCTGACCTAATTATGTCCCATCTATGAGCTTATATAATTATGTTGTTAAGTTATTCTGATTTTGGTATCTGTAGTCTTGACGTTAAATTTTTGCCTTTTGAATTAAAGAAATATTGTTACTTCATGCCATTTGCCTTGTGTTGTGAAACTGTTAAAAACCTTGCCAAACCTAGGTTGCCCCTCTGAATGGGAGCATCAGCAAAGTGTAACGGCGGATGAGAACAAGACCAATGTGACTTGCAACGTCAGCGAAGCCAAAGGATTTGAATTGAATGTAGACGAAATTTAAATATATTTTCTGCCCAACTTTCTTTGCACAATGCATTTTAAGAATATTGAAATGATTTTCGACCTTTTATTGCGCCCTAACTCGTCTTTGGGCTTAAGTTTTGTTTTTTAAACGTGTTTAAACTTGTTTTTAGTTTTAAAAATGTCATCTTTAAATTATCGGGGTAAAAAGTACAACGATTTACTTACAAAATCCTGGTTGAAGTGACCCAACTAGGCAACCTATACAAAAACTGAAGAAAAAAAAAAGGTGGTTCTGAGCTGGCCCACTCATTCACTCAACTTCGAAGCAGGTAAAAGTCAACGCAGGATTCTTTTCCAGTCGTTCCAAGGTGAACACTGCCCGAGAAATCTTTGAATGGCATGTGTGTAAAAAAATAAAGAACACCCAAGTTGGAAATGCGAGTAGAGAAAAAGTCTATAAAAATTAGAGCAATTAATCATATTAGAACTCAACAATGTTTTGTCCCTGGTGTGGAAAATATTAAGGTCTCGAAAGCCTGGTACAAAACTCTGCTCTATTACCCGGCTCTACCACGCAGCTACATAACGCGGCTCCCCCACCCTGCTCCACAACCCAGCCTTTTGTTTTGAATTTTAAAAATTGTCAAGTGAAATCTTTCATGAGGTACGTGGTATCATTGTATCATCATACACTGTTATTTCTCTTAATGATTGTGGCTGTTATTCCTAGAATAGGTCAGTTTAAACGCCAGTAAAATAGGTCAGTTTAAGTTTAACTCCCGCTAGGCTGGCCAAACCAACTGATTGTGTCACCAAGTAATGTTTGCCTAAACAGAGTGTTGCCAACATGAAAGTCTGGAAAGCACCGCCATAGAGAATAGACCTAAAGGGCTACAGCGTTATATTAAATTATTTAATATTTGCATATAAAATTACGATGGAGTTAACTCGAACTGTCACCCATTTAAATATATATATAAATAGATATATTTCGATGACATCAGTTTAGAATTTCAAAGCGACTACTAGTATATAAGAGGCCCCCACCTCCCTACAAAAAAAAAAAAAAAAATTTGAAGAGAATACCACAAATCCACGGGAGGTTATTTATCACCCATTTAAATATATATATAAATAGATATATTTCAATGACATCAGTTTAAAATTTCAAACCGACTACAAGTATATAAGAGGCCCCCACCTCCCTACAAAAAAAAAAAAAAAAATTTGAAGAGAATACCACAAATCCACGGGAGGTTATTTATAGCATAAACCTAACGCTAATGATAGCACGATGCTCTACAGCAATGGTCCCCAAACTTTTTATCGCCGCGGACCGGTCAACGTTTGATAATTTTACCGCGGCCCGCTGAGGAGTTGGGGGTGTTGTTTATATTTTGGATTGTTTTGATTTATAATTTGGTGCCCGCTGTGACTGCCCTCTTTGTCCCATTCTCATGGCTCTGCCTGAGGGCAACATGGCACCCAGAGCGACGCATAATATGGGGACCATTGGGCTGGCCAAATTGTCGACTGTATAAACAGGCGATTCATTTTTTTTTTATTATCCCATGACGTCACAATTACCCATAAAAATTGTTGGATGTCTTTGTTTTTTTTTATAGGGATAGGGGCTAAAAGCTCTTTGGACGTACGAGTTTGGGGGGTGGGGAGTGCCCCCCCCACCCCTGTATGGTTCTGGTTGCTGTGTGAGCCTTTGCGTCCGTACATCCGTACTTATCATCCAGAAAAATCTTCCAAGCTTATAAAATGGAAATGATTTAATGTTTCTTTGAGCGGCCCGGTACCATTTGATCCACGGACCGGTGTTTGGGGACCACTGCTCTACAGGAACTTGGAGTCCTTAACAAACCTAACCGGCTCATCCATAATATGACGATGGCGAACTCCAAAAGTAGAATCAAAATACAGGGAGAGTACTCGGGGGAGTTCTTAAGGAATCAGGGCCTCAGACAAAAAGATTCATGTAATCTTTTCATCATTACGCTAGAAAAACATTAGAAACATACATGTGAGCACAAGTGGAACGATTCAAACTATTTCTTCAGAGTTAGTACAGAATAACAACCATCAGGAACTTAATAAAGCCAGCCACTGCAGTTCCTGGCACACACAGACGATATAGCGCTACTTGGTGGAAACTGCAATGATATCATTAAAGCATTTAGGGAACCTGAAGATGTCTCGGTCAAAGCTGCATGGTCTTGGGGTAAATGAAGCGAAGACGAAATATATGATGACTCCACGAAACACGCTCACTGATGAAACATCAATATAAACAAACACACCTTTGAGAGAGTGGCTACATTCGAGCACAATGAAAAAATGTCGGAGGTGAAAGAAATGATAGCAGCACACAACCGTTCCTATTTCAGCCTAAAAAAGCTAATAGGAGGCAAAAACCTCTCTAGGGGAACAAAGAAGTCAATATACACTACTATCATAAGACCAGTAGTAGCTTACTCAAGTGAGACTTGGTCCCTTTACCAGAGAAGCAGATATCCTGGTCAATACATGATAGGGGAAAATTCTAAGGAAAATATATCGTCTGGTGAAAGACAATTTGTTTTGGAAATCCGTACATATCCGTACATACCAGTTGTACAAAGAACGATCCATGGTCGCAATAATAAAAAAAAACAGACTACACTGGACAGGACACATTGAAAGGATTCCGGGTTGTAGAGCAGCAAACGTGATATACAGGCATAAAACTAGGATGGATCGACGATGTAAAGAAGGACTTACACTAGCTGGGATTTCACGGATGGTGGCGGAAAGACATGATCGATACGAATGGACGGATGTGGTGGAGCAGGCCAGGGCCCTACATGAGATGTAACGGTGGAGCAGGCCAGGGCCCTACATGAGAGGTAGCGGTGGAGCAGGCCAGGGCCCTACATGAGATGTAATGGTGGAGCTGGCCAGGGCCCTACATGAGATGTAGCGGTGGAGCAGGCCAGGGCCCTACATGAGATGTAACGGTGGAGCAGGCCAGGGCCCTACATGAGATGTAGCGGTGGAGCAGGCCAGGGCCCTACATGAGATGTAGCGCCACTGATGAAGACATTTCAGACTTTTGGGTGGGAAGCGCTAAAAATAGTCATACTATTTCTAAATATTTCCATAGTTTGGATTAATAAAATAATCTTATCTTATCTTATTAACAGGGCCCTCTCTAACTCTTCCACCAGCCCAACATTATCTAAATTCCTTCAAGTTGGGGGCCCTAAGAGGAATGGGTTTTTTTTTTCGGTCGATAGATCCTGCGTAGCTTAGTCTCACCCCTTTAATCGTTATAGTCCCCGGAATATTTTTGATAAATTCAAAATGAAATAATGCATTTCTTACGTCGTTAAAGTTACATTTAGTTTTGCATCATTATGCGCTTAAATTGAAAGGGACGGGATACATGCCAGTTAGGATAGGTGTCACTTGACCTCAGAGCCATTGTGTGGGCTCTGCAAACCTTACAGCTGCCTGGGGCCTCGTATACTTTAGGGGCTGTAAATTCTTTAAATTGTCAACATTTAATGGTAGGTAAGGAAGGACAAAACCGAAAAGTAGCAGGGGTGGGGGGGGGGGGGGGGGGGCGCACAAAAAGTCAAGTGACGTCTCTGCTTGGGTAGGGGCGTTATACACATATATTTTTGTTAATAGTACAGAATAGAAATGTTTTTAAAAAAAGTTTTTGGGATGAACTACTTAAAAAATATGAAATACTTTAAATTGTCAACATTTAATGGTAGGTAAGGAAGGACAAAACCGAAAAGTAGCAGGGGTGGGGGGGGGGGGGGGGGGGGCACAAAAAGTCAAGTGACGTCTCTGCTTGGGTAGGTGCGTTATACACATATATTTTTGTTAATAGTACAGAATAGAAATGTTTTTAAAAAAAGTTTTTGGGATGAACTACTTAAAAAATATGAAATTACACAAAAGTGTTTTAAAATTTTAAAAATTCCTTCCAAAGAAAGTATGCATCACAAAAAAGAATTGATAAAATAACGAAAGAGAGAAACCAAAAGCATAAGTTTATTTCTAAATATTTCCAAGTTTTGCCAAAGACAATACGAATCTAACAACATTCTATTGTATAAAGGGCTCAAAGGGCTATATATTTTGATTGATTTCCAAAATTGATATTTTGTATAAATTGTATATATATATATCTGGCATAATTTTGTTAAGAAGATATGAGTTGTTTACAAAATACATCATATATATTTATTAATGTCTTATTTTATGTGAGCGAAATCGTCTAAAAATAAAGTGTAAACTCTCAATATTCAATTGATTAAAATATGTTTATTTATGTGGCAGTTCACACGATTAAATTTTCGATCATACAATTGATGCGATTTTCGTGTGAAGCCTTGTCACAACTTTCAAATTACTATTTGATCGAATTCCCATTTTTGTCTAAAAACAGAAACCACGCACGAAATAGAACGTTCATACAAAAATTTGACGCAAAATTTGAGGCTAGATCTAATTTGATCGTATGAACTTACGCTTAGATTTTCAAAATAATATAACTTGCTTTTTATCAATTCAGCATTTCCTCTTCGCTATACTTCAAGACATTTTTGTAACAATTTCATAGAATTTATTTTAACTACTACAAAAATAAATAAATAAAATGGAGTTTGCAAGATAATCGAAATGCCATTTTTAAAAAAAAATGTTGTTAATGTAGGCTATACATTTTTTCTACTGGATTATCCTCTTTAAACAATGAAATTTAAATAATGCGTTCAAAGAGTTGGGAAGATTATTTATTATTGTGATATTAAAAAGAAAATGTCGTTGAGATTTTAATAAATAAAGGCCAAGTATATATTTTTTAAACTTTATTTTACTCTGATGTTCCCGAAACTATGTTACAAAATTAGAAACGCACTCGATTTAATAATAATTGGTTCACTGTCCATTATTTATATGCAAACTTGAAATTCCTAATTTTTGTTTTAAAATATCATTTTAAAAAAAGAAAAGTTTTCATTTGATCTAACTCAATTTACATGGATGGAATTCAGTACATTAAAATACATGCTAGAAACGATTTTTTTTTTAAAAAAAGCATGTTGCTATTAAACATTTTATAATTGTTACACTTATCTCTACTTTAACCGTCATGCTTTTTCTGATGAAATGTACTTTGAAAAATGATTGCATAGGCGTAAAACTTACCAGGAACTACATTCAATTGATAGACATTTATATCGATTTAAAGGTAGTTTGATATAGTGTTATTTAAGTCTTTCAATTTGTGAAGCTGCAGAATTATAATAAATAAAAATGCCGATAAATGCGAACAACAAAAAGTAATATTGTTGGCTTATGATTAGGAGCGGCTAATTTTCAAAAATAATACGATATTTATAATCGAATTCCTTAAGTTTGAAAGTTTTTTTAATCTTCAATGTATATCGAACAAAGCGATATTTTATTGGTTCCATTAATTGTGATCTATTAAATACACACATTTCTATCACTTTAAAAAAAATGTTACAACAATTAAAATTTAGTATTGGTTGTTTTTTATGAACATTTTTTATTATTTATTTACACATCCCCCCCTCCCCCGGGAGGGGGCTCTTGACTTGCTCCGGGGGTCAGTGCCCCCTGACAGTGGCGTAGCTAGGGGAGGGGCAATGGGGTCCAAATTCGAAAGTCCCCCGGGCCCCTACTTAAGGGGGGCCCCCAAAGGCGTGTCCGAAATGTTTTTTTACATTAAATAATGTCGAATGTCAAAATGCAGGGGCCCCTAAAGAGGCCAAGCCCTCAGGGCCCCTAATTCCCTAGCTACGCCACTGCCCCCCGAAAGTATGCCTGAAAGAAACCCTGTGTGAGACTGCCGTCTTCTGGCCTGTATTAGTAGCAGAAGCACCAAAATGTCCGTTTGCCGCTATGTTCGTGTGAAAATGAGATCCTGATAAAATAGTAGCCTTGTGGACAGCAGCATGTCTGAAATATGGACGGACACATAAAAGCTGGGCATTTCTGGGACAAGTGTGTGTTTGTGTGTATGTGCGTGTGTGCGGGGGGGGGGGGGGGTGAACAAATTTTTGACGTAAGGACCTGCACTTTTGCACGTTTTCACTTTT